>JAIUCT010000020.1:2911834-2998432 GCA_021307375.1 Tetraneura akinire | reverse complement strand
ATCGAAATTATCGCCCACTTGACACGGTGCTGGATAGGGAATTGTATGATGTACATTACGAATATAAACAATAACGTCCGTATACGGGTATTAATAATTATTATAACAATAATGTACGAGTACGACGCGTGTATTATGAATTATTTACGATCGGTTTTAAATGTTAATTTAAATTTTAGTTTCGACGTAAAATTTAAACGTTTTATTTTTTTTATAATCAATATTGCTTATTTAAAAAATAGTTTATATACCATGGTAAACGTGCACCTATAGGTTAGGTTATAGACAGTATTATAGTGAATATACGAATATTAAGTAGGTATTAAATTTACTCGTTTTAAAACATCAACAACTCTCAAAATTCGTATTATAATTTATAATTATTATAAACTCGTCACTTCATCGGTCTTCGTATAAAATATATACGAAAGTATGAGAGTGACACACTATATAATATGACTGTAATAATTATATTCGTTCATATAATCAAAAGATACTTAAAAAAAATTGTGGGCCTTTAAAATCTGGCGCCCGGGGGCAGATGTCCCCCACTGCCCCCCTATAATCCGGCTCTGTTATTAATTTAAAAGATAATAAAAAAAAAGATAAGTAACGCATTTTTTTGTGAAATTTTTTTGTTTATTACATTAATAATTATAATAAATTATTATATTATAATCACTACACGTAGTCTAATCTTAAAAATATAATAATTAAAACAAATTACGCGTAAAATTAAAAATTCTTTACATTAGATAAATTTATTATTTTAAATAATAATTATTATGAGATTTTTAAAATTTTCGACAAATATTTAATTATATTATTAAAAATGATCTTTAAACGGATATTATGAAAAAATTACAGTATGTACCTATATGTATAATAATATGGGTACTGTTTTTAAACAAAAATAAATAGTAGTTATAATTATAAAAACACGAATTCATTGTATTTAATTGATTTACACGTTTATTTATTGTGACATTATAGATAAGTATTTATTATATTAATATATTAATAAATACTTAAAAACTTTGGTAAATATATTTTAGTCGTTGAAGGTGAACTACAAAATAACAAACCTCAATATGATTACACAAAGAAAAATATACTACGGTATTTACGCGTACATATAAGCATCTTTCTCTTTTGGTATTTTCTAAATTATATAAAATAATAATGGTATAATAATTGAGTACTATATTATACTCGTAGTTACTACACGGTAATATTAAGTATGGTATAAGGTATAACCGCTATAACAACAGATTAAAAAAAAAAAAAATGTATACCTATAAAAAATAATTTATTTGTTGTTCATATTTAGACGTTATAATATTATAATATTGTATTTAAAATAATCGTAATAATTTTACACAGTCGCATGTTATTAAAATATAATTAAATTCTACTAAATTATAAGTAATATTTTACTTAATTAGGTACTGTTAATTATTGTCAATCGACGATATTAATCGTATTCATATATATACACGTATACACGAGTTTAATATATTGTTCCTAATTATTAGAATTAAAGAATTAACAAACGAAATCGATTTTGTTGTAGACGATAGAAAAACTTCCGGATAAAGTTTTGTTAAATATATTTTCGTATTTAAGTCACAAAGAAATATGTAGTATGTCGAGGGTCTGCAGGAAGTGGCGTACTATGGCGTACAACACGTGTCTGTGGTACAGCGTATCGCTGAGACCGGAAATATCGGGACTTCACGTTACATCGCTGGACTTCCTGTTATCTTTGATAAGGTGAATATTATGTTATTATTTTATCTCGGCGATATTTTTGAATTCCACGTGCACAGACAGGCATCATGAGGCATCCCAACGATGCTACCACTGATTAAGTAAGTAAGACCTTTTCTAACCGTTTTTGTAGCGTGAGATTTGGCTCCTCGTTACGCTACATCGAATTACCCATCGAGCTCATTACGCACACGGTCTTACACGAACTAGCAAACAGATGTCCAAATCTTACTCACATGCTACTCGATTTTTCTACTGCCATGCAGCTGCATGATTTCAGCGAGCTCCAAGCATTCCCTACGAAATTGAAATACCTCTGTGTGTGTCTGTCGGAAGTCATTTTCATGGAAGGCTTTATGAGAAAAATTTACAATTTTATCAATGGATTGGAAATACTGCATTTGATCGGTAAATATGGAAAATAAATAAGAGGAAAAGTAAATAATGTACCTATTATAATATTGTTGTGGCCAATAAATTCGTGTAATATCGAATAATTTATTGTATCAGACATTTTGTTTTAGGCACATACGAAAAGGTTGAAGAAGAAGAGGAAGAAATTTACGAAGTAATTAATGTGCATAAATTAAAATCCGCGACTCCAAATTTGAGAGTTATTAACTTGTACGGGATCAATTTCGTTGACGACAGTCACATTGATGCGTTCAGTTCCAATTGCATACAGCTCGAGTGTTTAGCTGTTAATTATTGCTCTAAAGTTACAGGGTCCACAATGAAAACATTGTTTCAGAGAAGTAAAAGACTCAAGTGTCTTTTGATGAATCAGACGAGTAATTATAAATGATGAAATACAATATTATAATATATTATATACTCGTATACTGTAAAAAATAAATAATTTTAGATCTCATCAGTGAGTATGTAATGCAAGTCGAATGGGAAAAATCGTCGGTTCAAGAATTAGACATAACCGGGACTGATCTCTCTACTGAATGTCTAATTGATATGTTAGTTAGAATACCTAATTTAAAATTTCTTAGTGCTGGTCAGCTAAATGGTTTCAATGATACAGTGTTGAGCACGTTCATGGAACAGGGTAACATCAGAAATCTGACTGCACTTAATTTAGATTATTCGGATAACATATCGGACGAAGGACTTTACAAGTTTCTATCGCGATACGGACATCAATTAAAAGGACTTTCGTTGGCGGGCATGCCACATATTACCGATCAGCTTTGGAACACCGTCTTACCAGTTCTAAATAATATCATGTGAGTACAACAATTAGTATATTGTTTAAATATCAATAATTATGTTATAAGTTATAACTATGATTTAAGTTAAAAATCGAATACAATTATTATTACGAATTATTTAAACGTTTTATAATTATACAGGCCTTTAGAAAATACATAAATAAAATATACGAAATTTAAACGTATAAAAATACTAAAATTTAAATTTTTTAACTATTTTTAATATAAAACGTTTAAAATTTAGTTTATTTAAAAAATATATTCGCTAATATAGGAAAAGTAAAAATCGTATAATAATATATTAATAAAATTAATTAAATATTTTTATTTTAGTATTATGGTAATGGGCACTCAAGAGAGACTAGCGGGTAACATTCTTGTAGATCAGCTCATGGACGGCATAGCTACCAATTGTCCAAAATTAGAAAGACTTGAACTGAAATGGGATCCAGATAATTTAAGGTTTTCGGATAAAAGTCAAAAGGCTATTGATATTTTTCGAGTGAAATGCTTAAAACTCAAATGTTTAGTTTTAAGGTAACGTAATATTACATAATATATTGTAAATAAACTAAAAAACATATAATATATGCAAACACACAAACACATTA
Source organism: Tetraneura akinire (assembly GCA_021307375.1). NCBI lineage: Eukaryota > Metazoa > Arthropoda > Insecta > Hemiptera > Aphididae > Tetraneura > Tetraneura akinire. Next base: position 2,994,831 of record JAIUCT010000020.1, on the reverse strand, counting down.
TACTTATATGGCTATATAATGACTATGTATGTTTTTATACAATGTTTATATGTTTTCTTTTTCAGTGATGGAAGGTATTACGAAATAGTGAAAGCCAACTTCGAAAGAGCAGACCGACTAACGGTGATTAGAACCACTACGTGTTGTAGCGTATCCAACTATTACCTTCTACAGAACTATAAAGATTTAATATTTAATTGATTGTAAAAAAAAAAAAAAAAAAAAAAAAACAATAATATACCTATTTATAATATTCAATTTAATGTAAATAATCCAGTTTAGGTTAATATTAGTGTACGAATTGATAATAATTATTGTACGTGTAGTAAAAAATATATTGTCTTAATTTATAAAACGTATACCTATTAGTGTATTTAGCATTAACCTTCGTAATATAATACGTGATTGCGTAAGAGAAAGTAAATAATTCTACTTTCACTTCCCCCAAAAACTGACATCGGGGAAAGTATAACTAACTATTCTTTAAAAGAAAAGAATTACAATCATTTGACTTCAGTCAAATTTAATTACGCAGCTTAACTGGACGACGTTGTTGGTGTTTTTAATTTAAATATTTATACACCGTTTATCTGCACTTTAAAAAAGAAAAATGTATATCAAATACGAAAATCTAGAAGACAAATTCGCTAAACGACTGGACGATTTATTCGGTGTAAAAGACTGTTTGATCGAAGTCAATCCTGGAAAATGTATACTTCCGCCAAAATACAAGGATTTGGGCCAGAGAATATTAAATATGGAAGTCAGACCTGATGACGTATGGCTAGTATCTTATCCAAGAACAGGTAATTATTATCGTGTTACTTCAGAATATTAACGAGATTTTTCAAATTATTTTTATTTATTTGAAATGTGTAATTAATCGTAGGAAGTACTTGGGCTCAAGAAATGGTATGGTGTATTTGCAATGACTTAGACTTCGTGAAAGCTAAAAGCATGATCGGACAACAGAGGACGCCATTATTAGAGTAAGATTTTCCGATAAACATTATAATAATAATTGTAACGTTATAATTTTTAAATAATTATTTTCAATATAATATAATATTTACTGCAGGTTTATACCAATATAAATATAAATACGTTGATATTTTTATTCTTTTTGTGTATCAAATATTATCCTACTATAATAAATTATTATAATAACATAATATGAGAATTATTAAAAACAATTAAAAATATGTTAAAAGTTCAATTATCTAACTTTAAGTTTAAATACATAATTATATGTTTAATTAAGTATTTTTCTTAATGTACTTAATTATTATTTTTAATTAAAAATGTTAAATTACTATACATTATTAACTTACTACAATTACAAAAAAGTTTTACAAACCAACAATCCTCTCGTTAAAAATAATTTGATTAAGAATATTTTTTTAATAAAAAAAAAAAACTTGACTAAATTATTGTAAATAATTTAAATCACATATGAAATTTTCCCAGACTTATTATTAAGTGTGTATATTGCAATTTTAGGTTGACAGCTCTTATGGGCAACGATACGAGCAAATTAAAAGACGAATTAGGCAATTCAGTAGAACAAGTAGAAAACATGCCATCACCCCGATTTATAAAAACACATTTGCCAGTTCCTTTATTGCCCGAACAGTTGAAACAAGTAAATCCGAAAATTGTTTATGTTACACGCAACCCAAAAGACATGTGTGTGTCTTACTATCACTACTGTAAACTGATTCACGGCTTACACGGTTCATTTGAAGAGTTTTGTGATCTGTTCATTCAAGGAAAAACGCCTATTGGTCCTATTTGGGATCATATATTGGGCTTCTGGGAACAAAGGAATGAACCAAACGTATTGTTTTTAAAATATGAGGATATGAAAAAGGTAAGCGCGGTACAAAAACTAGTAATTGATAACAAGAGTGACAATTATACGTATTAATTATTTTAGGATCTGAAAGGAGCCATCAGACAAGTATCAACTTTTCTCAACAAAGACCTAACAGAAGAACAGGTTCTTGCACTTGAAGAACACTTAAGTTTCAATAATATGAAAAAAAATCCTGCTCTTAATTTGGAGCCAATCCTAGCTATAATGGAGAAACCCTCTCAAAATGAGACAAATCCTGACGAGACGTTCATAAGGAAAGGTAAAGTTGGAGACTGGAAAAACTACATGTCGGAAGAATTATCGGCCAAGTTTGATAAATTCACAGAAGATAATTTAAAAGGAACATGCCTTGCTTTTGAAACGAACTAATATTATTTTATAATTATATATACCTACTTTTAACTTAAAAATAAAATGTATAATAAATGTACAAATATCATTTATGTAATACAATATACAATAATAATTATTAATTATAATTAAATTACATTTTTTTTTTTTTTTAACTTCTTTTTAACGTGTTAATCAATGATTAAGACTACTTAGAAGCTACAACGCAATATTTTATATTACAAAACGCAAAAAATAATTAAAAATTATTATTGAACACTGTAATTCCTAAAAAGTTACAAATTTTGGTAATTAATATTGAGTTTATAATTATGACGAATTATATTTATTGTTGATATTACACATTGTTCAGAGTTTAAACAGTTATTTAAAAAGTTATTTATTAATTTATTTTTTTTTTTTTTGGTAAAATAAATTTACAATCTATAATTAAAATAAAACGATAAGGAAATGAGATAAAATAAAAAATAGCTGGATACCTAACATGATAGAAGGGGTGTTCAGGGACACTACTTCAACGTACAAGGGCACATGGCCAAAATGGTTATATAACATATATAATGGTTAGTAATTTTCTTTTATTTATAATTATTGACAAATACTCAATAGATCTCTAGGCCAATTACTTTTAGACGACGCAAAGGTTGTCAGGGAAAGTAATAAAAAAAAAGATTAGCTATTAATGGATTTGGATGATTTATCGAGTTAATGTGGAATTTAAAGAGTTAAACATTATATAAAGTAATTATTCCAAAACATAAAATAATTAAATAATAAAAAATATCTAATAATAATATTATTAAAGCACTTCTTTTGATATTAAACTGGAATTCAAAATTATAATTTTGATCTTTATTAAATAATTGTAATTAAATGTTATCGTCAAAGGAATAGACAGAATAAAACTATCATTAATATAACATATAAACAGAAATTTTGTTATTTTAATAATATTATTATCATATTGTACAATATTCATTTATATACTTACAATGGCATATTAATTGATTATACGTATACATTTCAGATTGTGAAATATATTATTATTATTAATTGAAATTTTTTTATATACTTATATTAATTTAAAATAATAATAATAATTAACAATATAATACGATAATATATAAATAAATATAAAATAAATAGATTTATGAAAAATAATACCACATTATACATTTATGATTCATGAATATTATTATAATCTATTGAAATAATATATATTAAATTTAAAATAAAATAATGAATTGTTAAATTAAATACTTAATTTAGTAACTTATTTCAAAATAAATATTATTAAAATATATTAATAAGCCCATGCCCATAAATATTATTTTTAGAGAAATTTTAATTAAAGGATTTTCAATCCTTTATTCTAATACAATTTATGAATATATTATGTTGGAGTGAACTATATTAAAACACAATGATTGTGTATATTATTTCAAATAACAAAAACTGCGTTTAATTTAAATATAATTCGTGTAATAATTTAAAAAATAAAATAAATACTTATACTATATTATCTCGTACATTATACGTAACGAAATTCACTTAACAAAAATTGTAATGATTTGAGAGTGTATAATATTATCCCTATCGTTATTGCAACATTCATTGTCTTTCATATATAATATATTATTTTAAAACTTATTCAAAATTTAGAGAACTCTTTCCTAAATGTTTTGCTTCCCATTCATCAAAAATTTTCACATATTCTGGTGACATTTTTTGTTTACCTGCTCCAATCGTACCGCTTCTCATAAAAGTTCCATCAGCATCGATTAAATTATGAGTTTTATTAATCTCAATGACTGGCTCATAATTTACAGCTCTATTATTTTTCATGCTTTCAAAACTTAAATGATCTTCTAAAACTAATATTTGGTCGTCAAGTAAATCTTTATTCAAAAATTTTGCCATTTGACGAATTATTGAACGTAAGTCCTATTTAATAAATAGAATTATACATTTTATTGAATAAAAAATAAAAAGTACTAAAAGGTAAACTAATTCAATTAAGTACTTACTTTTTTCATATCTTCATATTTCAAGAAAATCACTTGTGGGTTATTTCGTTGGTCCCAGTACCCAAAAATATGGTCAAAAAATGGACTAAAGCAAACTTTTAAAAACAAGAATTCCTATTTCTCAATATATTATGTAATATAAAACTGAATTTTACAAGAAGATGTACAAAATACTTACGAGAATCAGAAGTGAATAATTTGCAAAAGTCATCAAAACTACCTCTATATCCCTCTAACAATCGGCAATGGTGGAAATACGAAAGACAAGTATCTTTAGCGTTTCTACCTACGTACACAATCTGAAAGTTTATATCTCATTATAAGAGAGTATTAATTAAATTGATTTTTATTATAGAAAAAAAAATACTAATTTCAATTTTAAAATTATTATTTTTATATTAAAAATTATATTTATATTTTAATATCTATAATAAAATTAATATAATTAATGTTAGTATATGAACATAAATAAATATTATACGCATACTTAAAACCCATTTAATTTTATGTTCAAATTCAAATTTATACTTATATAATATATGTTTAATAGGTAGGTATAATTTATTATAATTAAATCAATAATGTGTTATCTTAAACGTATAATATATTCGTATGGATATATTTTGAATCTTATACCTTGGCTTTAGTCGATTGGTCTCTTAGTTTTTTCGGTAATAATTTGTACGGTAAATGAGTCTTGATAAATCTTGGAGATTTCATTTTATCGATGAATTCTACCGAATTGGATACATACAATGGAAGTTTCAGGTCTGGTTTTTCTGGCAACACTTTTTCATAGTCAAAGAGAGGAGTGTGACTAAAAAATAAATTATAACAGTATAATACACGTAAAAATATAATTACAAAATTTTCATATGGTCAAATTTCATGAAAATCATATAAATGAGATTATACTATATGGTATACGTGTATGTATAATTACTCTAAAAATGGAAATCTCTCCGGCAAAAATTGTTTGGCACCTTCAAAGTCCAAATCATTCGCAATACACCATACCATTTCTTGAGTCCATGTGGTTCCTAAAAACACAAAAGATTTTTTTTTCACTTAACCTACTTATTTAGAGTCATGCGAATTATGTTATGGAAAAAAAAGACACACAATCACAACAAAAGAATACCACTTTCTTTTTTTTCTTTTTTTTTTTTTTTTTTTTGACATAAATTAATACTGTACGATATAGATACACGTCAATCATCGCCTTGCTGGGACCTCTATTGTATAAAATTATGTGTATATAATATGATATTGTTATGTAGATACGTCCAACTACGTAGGAAATATACAGGGTGATTTTTTTATCTTACTACACTCATTTTCTCGGTCAATTTTAATGTTTTTCAATTTTTTTTTTTTTACAAAATATATAGAACTTATAACACTACATTTTTATATAAAAATACAATTTTTTACATTTTTTTTTCTTGCTGATTTTTGAATTTTTATACTTTTTTTAAATGGCATGCTATATATTTATTGACACCAAAAAATAGGTAATAAAATTATAAGAATTATATTCCTTTGTCATTTTTAATTTTGTTAACTTTTCAATGAACTACAGTGATTTTCATTAAACTCTTAAATGGATATTTATTAAATAGTGAAAGTACTTTTTCGGAGACGCTAATTTTAGTGTTTACAAACACTGTTTCATTAATAAATATTTTATTATCAAATCCTATACCAACAAAATATTACAAGTGTGTATTTCCAATTTAATATCCAATTATAATAATAAACACAATTAATTAAATACCTACATAACCATCTTATGGAATATTGTCGAAATGTCTATATATCGCCTTAAAATTAATAATCATTCATATCATAATTTAAAATAATATTATTGGTATTTTGGTAATAGTGTTTGGCTTTGGATTTGTACTATGGTATAACCTCAATCGTCTTGACGGGAATTTACGTTTTTACTTTAATGTATCAAACAATATAATAATTATTGCAAGCTGAGTTAAAAGTTAAAACCACATGGTACTCGTACGTTATAATCATTGTATATTCCTCAGTTTTTTTTTATTATTTTAATATTATATATTCTAAGTTGTGTTATGTTATAAAAAAATATTTTATTATAATGGATTGACTTTTTAAATTTTAAGTTAATATTACCTATAATAATAATTATATTATACTTGTTTTACAATTTATATGAAATTGAAAATGAAAATTACATAAATACAAATACTTACCTAGTTTACCAATATCTGTATTATAATAGATGTTACTTTAATTAAATAAAATAATATTCAATATATTAAATAAAGCCGTGGAAATGTGGAATAAACCTACAAATCCACGATCAATTAAATTGCGGTAAGTTATATAATATAAATATATTATAATGGGTTACCTAATGTGCATTTCATTATCATTTGTACTTAAATACTACATATTTATAAATTATATTTTTTATTACACACACAATTAATTTAAATTTGTTTTTATTTTATACTAGTTGGTGGAACGATAAAAACTAATAAAAATTATTTTCAAGACGATAAGAAATATAATATTATTACTTCGTCAACTATTATTCATACTTATTTGTTATTTATATGTATAAAAACTGGATTCAATGGTCAAGTTAAATATTTTGGTAAGTACCTACATAATTTAAATTAAAAGATTAATAAATAATCAGAACAATTTTTTAATTTAATTTATATTAGAATATAATATGAAGATTATAATCATCTGTGCATAGAACATTCAAATCACTGTTTCTTATATTGTCAAAAATGTATACATCTTTCATCGACTACTGAACTAATGAAGACATCTTGAAGTAACCAATAAGCCAAAAATAAATAAAATACCTATAACTCTTGTTCATTTTTTATTTATTAGTATTCTGTGATAATTAAAAAATATACTGCATATTTACTATTAAGGGTAACAACATTAGTGGTTAATCCAGTAGGTAAGGCTAAAACTGAAAGTATATTATAATAAAAAATAGTTATAAATTATAATATAAAATTCAATTTAACAATTGTTTTATTTTTTATTTTATAAAAAAAAGTCTAAGAGTAGATACTATGAAAAAATAAATGTGCCATAATTTAAATTAGTTAACCACAGTATAAAAAAAATTATTAATAAATATGAAAAAAAATATTTTCCAATTTCAATTATTACCTACTGAAATAGTGTTTTTTTAAAACTGATGTTTTTACCCTTTATCATTTTAAATATATTATTATCATCGCCATTTTTATATTTAAATTTAATTTATTATGTCTAGGATTATTGAAAAGATTATTCTCATTTTATAACATATATTTTAATCTAAACTCATATTTTGCACATGTGTAAAACGAATATTTGGATGAAAATATGTTTTTAAAATGGGAAAAGCTTTTCGTTATCCTAGGCTATTAAATTATTATAAAACATTTAAATGGTAGTTTGATTATGTATAATATATATAAAATGAAATTTTAAATTAATTTATCAGATTTATTTATTTATTTTTGTTAAAAACGATTTTAAAAAAATCATATTTTCAAATAGTTTTTAATAAATAGGTAATTTGAAAACATTAAAAAATTGCTTTAAAATTGCTTTAATTTTGTAATATTATAAATTATGTATATAATTATTTAATTAACCTACTGATAATGGAAGAAAAATGTTATATATATAAGTATAAATTAAAATAAACATGTATTTATTTATGATAAATTGATGGTCAATGTTTTTTATTATATTTTGTGTTGATTGTTGTATGTAAAAATTATAAATTGCGCATCAATTATATAAAATATATAATGTTAAACTATAATATTTTAATTGTTTGTATATTCATAAATGAGTACTATGATAATGTAATGTTTAATATATTTTATATTAATTTGTAATTATTTACATTTACATAATTTATAATTATTTATTATAAATCATAAAATGTGTTTTTTCATAGCATTAACCAAATATATTTTTATATAGTTGTAACAGTGAAGTGAATTCTTAGTTAAAAAAAAAAAAAAAAAATTACTAATTAGATGTTTGTAATCCTTGTAATTCTTTATTTCATAGTTTTATACCTATTAACATAATTATGTAATTATCCATGTCTGGATGCAATTCTGGTCTTAGAAAACAAGTTAAAATATATAAAGAAGGAAAAAAATCTCCTTCAATATTTCATCCTAAGAGGTAGTGTCATATTTAGTTTTATACATTTGTTTCTTATTTAAATTTATATTTCATTAAGATTTTAATAAAAATTTAATGAATATAAAAATACTTGTGTTAATTGACTTTTGATATTAGAAATAATACTTAAAAGGTAAAAATGTACTTTTTTGTATAATATCTGGTCACCCTACATATTGTACAAAAACAACAAATAAATGAAATTCATTAAACAATATTTATTTAAAATTTAGAATATGATTGTTATTTGGAATACAAAAATTCCAAGAGCTGATGAAGTATTAACAAAAAATGATGGAGTGTGTGAATTACATTTTAATTCTGAGGATGTAATAAAAAATAAAACGTTTGAAGATAAAGAAGGCAATAAAATACATTACTATCTAATGAACCCTTATTTATAGGACAATTAAAAATAAAAATATTAAAAAAGAAAATCTCCAACAAATAGAACAATACAGGAAAATTATATATAAAAAAAAGTCATGTACCATTAATGTAAGATCATTCTAAATAATTTTAAGATAAGCTATTAATATATAATAAAATATTTAATTGCTGTTAAATATGAATTTATTATATTAATATAAAAGAGTTTATACTCCTGTCACATGGGTGTGCGAATCATAGCCTTTAATTTTAATTAGAATTTGAATACAATGATAAACTATTGCATTCGAAAAAAACGATTCTGAGCGAAGTTCAGTCAGATTATAATTTTCGTTTGAACTAAAAATATCAATTTAAAACAGTTATAAAAAAAATTTAGACTAGGGATTTTTATAATATTTTAGTTTTTAGTATAATGTTAAGTAATATGTAAGTATACTTCAGTAAAATTTTCAGACCTTAATACCAAAAATTGCCAATTTTATCAAACATTATATAGGTAAAAACGAGAATTTTACGAAATATTCAATGTCCAATATTTTGTAGAAAAATGAACGTAACTGTTCCAAAATTTTACCACATATATATAATACTTATGTGAACACCCGAAACAATTTTCAAGTCTCTATCTTAAAAATTGCCCGAGTTATCGAGAAATATAGAAATCGAATTCGTCAAAATTTCATTTTTCGCGAAAAATGCTGTTTTTTCGTCATTTTTTCGCCGTTTTTTCTACCGCATAGGGTCAATTTTGAGAAATTCGAAAAATGACCTAAATAAAGTACCAACTAGATCCACTTTGCTACCGGAAACATACCCTATTCGTGATAATCGGAGCATTATTTCGGGTAGTAAAAGTGTTTACAGAATAAAAAAAAAAAAAAAAACAAAAAAAAATCACACATCATTGTAAAACCAATACATTCTTCGCTTCGCTCAGAATCTAAAATAAATGTACATGTCACTGTCACATGATAATTGATTTTGGTGGCCAGCATAGACTTATAATATATTATAAGTCTATGGATTATACTATGACTGATTACATTAGTAAAAAATGATAAGATATTTTACGTAAACATTGATAATGTTTAAATCATATACCAACATAATATTACAAGTGTGTATTTCCAATTTAGTATCCTACTATGATGATAAACAAAATCAATTAAATACCCCTTCCTACATCTTTCCTCACAATCAGACGTAATCGTGGATTCATTAACGTTTAACGACAACCACTATAATAATATAATATGAATACAGATTAGGTGTATATTTATAAATAAACCATGCACAATAATTATACGTATTTAATTTTATAAAAATACAATCGTATGGAAAATTGAAAGTGAACCGTAGTAACAGTGACGTAAAAACTGACAAAAGCTCCTCCTACATATGAAAAATAAATGAATTTCAAAGACGTATATTATCAAAACAAATTGAAAAAAATGAAAAATTTCTTCACGAAAATTATTTTTAAATTATTGCCCATGTCATAGAATAAAAACATATATAGCATGCCATTTAAAAAAAGTATAAAACCTAAAAATTTAATAGGAAAAAAAATTATAAAAAATTATATGTTTATGTCAAAATATAGTGTAATGTACACCAAATATTTTTTAAAAAAAAAAAATTGAAAAACTTCAAAATTGACTGAGAAAATGAGTGTAGTAAGATAAAAAAATCACCCTGTATAATAAAAAATGACAAGTACTTTATACCCGTGCATAATATTAATATCTATAAACATTAATCTTATAAACCTATACTAATTAAATATATTAATATAATATAATCTTATGTATACGTTAAGAAATAATTTATATTTTATAATATACAAGAATGAAAGATGCTGTATGGAGTAGTAAATTTATATAGGTGTATATTATATAAAATAATATAGTCGAAGAAAATTTATAATTTTAATTGAAAATCAATCATTAAAACAAAGAAAATAATTGCTATAATATATTACAATGTATAGGTACTTTAATGTATGGTTAACTTATCGAAAGACGAAAATACTAAAATACAATCGCTGTAACTCCATCCGATCTCTGTATAGGGTTTAAATTGTGTGTATTCTTACATTGTATTATGCACGCGCAATGCGTATTTTGTATAATTATATTATTTTAATTATAATAATATACGCCTATTGTAATTTTATAAAAATGTAAAAAAAAAAAAATTTGTTTTTTTAATTTCTACTTAAAATTCTCGTTTGACGTCTCTCAAATGATTCTTCTTTAAATACGACATAAAAAAAAATAACAGATTTATTACTTACAAATTTATAACAACGCGAACCGTTCGTTCTTGGTACATATATTATTATGATATAAACGACGTATTAAATTGTATTATTTATTTTCAACGAAATTTTTTATTAAGACGAACAACAAATAATTTGTATAAATCTATTGTTTGTTAAAAAAAAAAAATATGAGTATAAAAATAGAAGAAAAAAACAATACTCGTACTTATTAAGCACGCGTGTGTGCGCGCAAGCTATAAATAGAAATAAAATCTTTTAGAGCTTTATACCTATCAATATCTAATAATGTAATATAGACCATCGATTCGTTACCTACCATTTTGTTTTCACTGCGGTCAATACAAATATAATATTTAATATAAAACACCTATAACCAAATTTAAAATGTACAGGTGCGAATAGGCCTATCGGGACTTATGAATTTATGATTTTTGAAGTAATATTTAGTTATGAATCAATAAAATTTTATAAGCTTAAAACCCAAAATTGCCAATCTTATTAAACATTACTATGAAAATAAGAGTTAAGTAATATGTCGTTCAGTGCCGCAACTTGCTATTGGTAGGCCCCAATGCAAGACAGTATTATGGGCCCCCCTTTTTTCTAAGCAATATATTAGTATTTGATATTTTTAATCCCTTTCTCCTGTGGTATATTCGTATATTATATATTCAATAAATAAATTTGGGTGGATTTATAGATTATAGGTATAAGTGTCTAAAAAGGGTCGAATTAGTTACCAAAATTACCACATATATATAATTCTTATGTGAATAATCAATAAAATTTTCAAGTCTCTAACTTCAAAATTGCCCGAGTTATCGTGAAATATTGAAATCGAATTCGTCGAAATTTCAGTTATCATGAAAAATGACGGTTTTTCGTCGTTTATTCTACCATTTAAGGTCAATTTTGAGAAATTCGAAAAATGACCTAAATAAAGTACCAACTACTTCCACTTTCCAATTTCTTATTAGTTAATTCTATATTTTCGAGTGTTTTTCTATTCAATTAAAACATGTTCGATTATATAATATAATATTATGTTTATGTATATTGTATACGTATTATGTCTATGACTATGGCATCAATCGATTATGGACGGAAAATATATCATAAGTATAACTATTAAGTGATATTTGGATGACAACAATTTCAAGTTTCTTTTTTTTTATTTTATGAATAAAATTTATAAATAATAATATAATATTATAATATTACTTTTAACATGGGGCCCCTATCTAAAAATAAATCTCTGGTCAGGGAATGCAATGCATACCCAGCGTCCCCTATTGTTGCGGCACTGATGTCGTTATACACTTATAAAGTTTTCAGACTGTAAAATCCAAAATTACTAATTTTATCATATATTATAATGATATATTAACATACATTATACATAATAAAATTACAGATTCCATGATTATTGTCGAATTTTTTGATAGTTTTCCTACTAGTGATTTTAATTTTGAGAAATTATTAAAATGACCTAAGTAAAGTACTAGATAACTAGAATCCTAGATAATATTCTTTACCGGAATCATATATGCTATTCGTGATAATTAGGTCATTATTTTTAGTCGAAAATATGTTTCATACAAACTAAAGAAAAGACACACCATAATAAAACCTCTCAGGACCTAAAATAAATTGTATTAAATTGAACTATGAAATATTAGCAGAAACGTATATAAATAGAATATGGGCGACGGAAAGGAACGATTTAATTCGGTTCCCGGTAACATAAAATAGTCCTATCCGCCCCTGAAAATGTATATAAGTACTTATTTTGTACCTGTTTTGGGATAACTGCATACCCATATGTCGTCATCTCGGATTTCCATGTCTTGTATGCGTTGTCCAAACTTTTTAAAGTGTACAGGCACCACGACGTCGTTAGCTTTGACGTATCCGTTTCGAAAACTAGTGACAAAACACTCGTTCAGTATATTCAACACGCTATTATCCACATCCGAATAAGTTATATCTGCCATTTTTTTTTTTATTTATTATTTTTTTTTTATTTATACATATATTAATATTATATTTGCGATCAACTACTGTAGGAATACTCTCGATAACTTGTTCGGTATAGAAACTCGAAAACCAAACATTGTCTGGGTATATATACGCGCCTATATGGAGGCGAAGGCTTTGAGAGAGGGTACTATGCTATTATAATAACACGCAATAATCTACTTCGTCATTGAAGATACATTATTCTGTTTGTATGCGCACAGCTTGAAGTACATATTTAGGTACACACGTACGATGGTGTGGTGTGGTATAATATTATAAGATCATAATATAAAATAATATAATGCGTTCTCGTTTGAAAATTTAAAAAAAATTTTAAAACTTGTTCGTGTACGTCTTTAAAATTTTATATTTTTATTCCTTATATTATACCTGGGTATATGGTGTGTGTTAACGAGTTAAACAAATTTGAAATTTCATATAGTTTATCGTAATAATTATTGGGTTATATAAATTCGGCACAACCTAGAATAAAACAACAATCGAACCGCAACGATATTGAATTTAAGGTTTTCCTGTGGCAATTCAAGGTTTAAATTGTAATGATTAATAATCGTTTTTCGTGAATAATTGAAATGAGCGGTTTTAATTTGAATTTCAGATATGTATTTTACAATTTTATTTCGTTTAAGATGACACACAAGGTCGATATATGTGTATAAACACTATACCTACCATAATAATATTATTGAGCGGAATTATATAATTAATAAATATAATATTACATAAAAAAACAAAACATAATCACAGAATATTATCCCTTTCGAAATGATCGATTATATTATCATATATTCTTATCTGTGTAATGCAGGTAATTACAAGAATTAAAATTATAGAAATGTCTTCATTGTCTAATTAATTTTCAAATTAAATGTAATTAACAATTTAACACACATATACTCGTATCGTATATAGGTACCTATGTATGTATACAATTTATAAATTGAAATGGCATCATCATTTTTTTAATATAAGTTGATAAATACCTATAATCCACTCGTATATTCTATATGATGTAATATACTTTTTTAATAAATTAGGTATAATATAGTATTCTCCATACGTATAGGGTCTTAATTGTTTTGGATATGTTTCTCATATTAAATATCATTATTATTATTATTTTTCTACTCTTTAAAATCAAATTTTATTTATTTTAATTTAAAACACATTTTTACGTTTTATGAAGTTATTTTATACACGCGTTACATTAATTTATATTTTATAAACAATCAGGTATCTATTATTAAGAAAAAAATGTATTTAATTATTAATATGTTTAGAGTTTAGCTCTTCTTTATGTTTAAAATATTTTTTCATTAATGCAAAATTAATAAAATTATTAATCAATTAAATTAAATCAGCAGTAATAATCATAGGACCGTTTTAGTATAAACTTTTTAATATTAATACCAATATCTTTAACCTATAGTCTGTAGATAATACTAAAAATTACAAATTGTATAAACAATAATTATAATAATAATCACGCAAATAAAATTATAAAATGACAATGAAAAATAAAATATAATAATAATATCCTGATGGCATAAAAAACAAAATTAAACGATCTAACCTACATTTTACAATATATATATATATATATATATATATATATTTATCACAATGAAATCATTTAACCGTGAAAAATCAGTTAAAATTGGAATGGTATATGTATTGCGTATAAAAACGATAGATACTTGTATAATATGTATTGTCTCATTATTGGTATACTACAAGTAATTCAATCATTGAAAAAATAAACGTAATATTAAAAAAATAAAATAAACTTGTACCAGTTGTATTTAAATACTTGTGACACATACTTTAAATTTTAAAACAATATTAATTTAAGATTTGGTTTCTTAACATAATTAGAAATTTTAAACACCACTAAGCGCGTAGGTATATTAATTATGGGACTTAACGAGAAACGATATAATATTTAAAAAGAAGAGCTGATACTGCTGTGGAAGAGATACAGGACTAAAGAGAATAGTGTTGAATTTTCATTAAAATTTAAATGCAATGATAAATTATTACATTTGAAAAAAAGGATTTTGAGCAAAGTTCATCAGATAACATATGTATTGATTAAAATTTTTACATTCATACATCATACAGTATCTGTGTTCAATAATTTTATTGAATTTTCAAATATTCAATAAATTGTTTATGTAATGATTACACTAGTATGCATATCGCACTATCTCATTAAACTTGTTACACATCAACTACTAGTTCTAGTGATCTCAAAGCACGTTTTAAGTTAAAATTGTTAATTATTCACATATTATTTGAATTTTATACAAATAATAGTAATAAGAATAACTATATACCAAGATAATTACATCTTGGTATATAATATTAATGACATTACAAAAAAAATTTTGTTGAAATATTTTTCTAATTTTGTCTCCTTTGAATTTATTATTTTAATGCTATGATAATTATTTACGTACTTCAGTAGGTATTTGCAAAGTCATTAGTCATTAGTTCATTACATAAATAATTATAATAGATATAATGTAGGTACTTATACCATTATTTTAAAACTATTCTCCCGCCAGTCATCCTAGTACTAATCACTTTAAATTGTGTTTAAAAAGAAAATTATCATATTTTATAATCCCGATGAATAAATAGCATAAGACACTTAACATTATATTATAATCTTACACATTTGTACCCATAATAATAATAATTTTACAAACTCTTTACTAATAAAATTAAACGGTTTTTACTTGGACTATTTAAATTTTAAAACGTTTTCATTCTTGTACAAAACCTGAATATTATAATTTATATTATCTTCACGTTTTAATCAACTAACTTATTTAAATTATAAAATAATTATCTTTGTATAAATGACTCTAATACTAAATTTTAACTACTTAAATGGCATTAATTATTCAATGTTTTGCTTACAATTATATAAAATACCGAAATGTGAAATAGTGAGTTACCTATATGCTATATATAGTATATACGTATACTGAATATTCTAATTGTAATAGGTATATCGATTTGAACTAATTTAATTATAATTATTTTATATTATTTAATTAGTACCTACATTATATAATGCATAGGCATAACTAATAATTAACAAATATTTAACCTCTTTAATTATTTTCATTATTCTTATTAAGTTTACATCAATAATGATTAAATGCACATATCAATATTAATATAACATTAATTAGGTAGGCATACTTCACTACTTAGGTATTCGGTTTACGTATGATATAATATAATATAATATTAATTATTTATTTATTTTCAAAAATTAACATAGTGATTTAAAATATATATTTATGTATAATATAATGTGTACATAAAAAATAGTTATTAATTAATATAAGTACTCGAATACTCGACATTCACAAAAAAACGTGAAAATTATATTATTCATATTTACATATTTCAATATTTTAACATATTTTTTGATCCGATATAATCTATAGTTCTATACGTATAAAATTAAAACAGCTTAATTAAAAAAAGAGTTTTAACGTGTGTATATATATATACAAAGAATAATAATTTAAATAATAACTATATCAACACATTTATTAAATTTTTACATATTTTTATATTATAAAATAATAAATTTTGTTTATTTTTTTCGAATCTATATAGAAAAAGTGTCTTCAGACATAAAACCATAAAAATTGTAAATCAAGAAGCCTGCAGTATTGAGAATAAAATTTAATTACAAGGATTACGGACTGGTGGGGATCGAGAACCAAGAAGAAGAGAAACGTTGAAGGAAGAATATCCAAAGGACAAATAAATAAATATTTTAATATTATATAATATACTCGTATAGTTGTCCTTCGTGTGAATAGTTTCGTTCGATTTATTTTAAACACGTATAGGTGCACTGCATCACACTTAAACCGAACGACGGCATACCAGTGTATGGTTCGCGTAAAAGAAAAAAAAATTTAGTAATATATTTAAGTAATTTATTGCCGACTTTGGGCGTTATAACTATTCTTTTGTTCGCGGATTGACCGCTAAATAAACTATGTTAATCGGATGACAGATTTAAAAAAAATAATAATAATAATTTAGAATCCGTTATAATAATGGTTCGTGTGTCGTATATATAATACAATATATTATAATGTTATATTAAACACTTTGCGATTTGCCGCGCACAATAATATTATTATTATATGAATGTGTGTACTAAAACTCGTGATCGTATTCCAGTATAGAATTTTACAGTCGATGTTTCCTAAAAATATGATTCGTCAACCGAAATGTGTGTTCCTAACCGACATAGGCGCAAATAGAGGGTGGCTCGGGGGGACTTATACCCCCAAAATACACCCAAGTCCCCCAAATAATATTGTCTTTTAAATTTTTATTTAAAAATATGCAAATGTGGAAATAGACAAAAATTAAATAATTTTATTCAAATCATTAATCAAAAAATGTTTCACACATTATATTATAGCATTTTACTTTGATATTCCTATTTATGATGGCTATAATAATTAATAAATTAGACATAATTATTGAACATTTTTTTCAAAAACAAAGACATTGGTTAGTTAGTTTGTCAACTAACACGCATTTTATTAAAATAAATAAAATTTTCTTAGGTATAATAAGTAGGTATTTTTATGTTGACAATTTAGCCAATATTGAATATATTATAATATCTTATATAAGATTTAGATACCCTCGTATTTTTTTTTTTTTTTTTTTGTTAGTTATTTGCGCCTATGATAACTGACATAGAAACGTACAAGAAAAATATATATAAAAAGGGAATTACGTATACATAATGAATTTTTTTATAATTATTACGAAGAGACGTACTCTGCCGCTAGGTATATTTGTAGTAATTTTCTATATTATGAAAAAATACTGTTATTATTTTTTTTTTAATTTTTATAACTAATATGCTAATATTTAACCGGTTTATCACACTGGGCTATGAGTCATTTTATTCGTTCATCGACCCGTAACGAAAATATTATAAAACTTTTTTCGGGTATAATAATATCAATTATTATTATTATTATTATTATTATTTATCATAATAAATTCGTCGTAAAATACTAAATATATTATATTATATACAGGTAAATTGACGTTAACGAAATATTATTATCTCGTTTTTAAAATATAATAATAATAATTTTATTTATTATTATTATTATTATTTCTATTATAATGATAATGATCGTTCTATGAAGTGGATATAAATAAATGCGATTTTAACCGAAATAATCGGACATTAAGTTTGACCTAATAATAATAATGATATTGAAATGTCAAGTGATTTTTAGGAAATTAACGTGTTAAATGCGAAATATAAAATCAAATTATAATATAATGTAAATTAAGAGGCGCAATATAATAATATTGTGACTATACAATATACGAGTACAACACATTAATATGTTGTCGTTATAAATAAGGCAATTACACGAATTTACAAAAATTTCAAAATGAACTCTGTGTAAAACGAACTGTGACGATTATAGATTAAATGCCTAACCATTATAGCTATTAAATTCGTTGTTAAAATTTCAATTTTAAGCCTATACTGTGATAATTACAATAATATTATATAATAATTACCTAAATAATATATTTTGTACCCATAATAAAATGAATATTATAATAAAACCTTACCAGAAGACTGACAATAATTACAAACGTTTAATTATGCTTAATAGAACGATTAACGTACCTATAGAAAACCAATCGAATTTAAATATAATATAGGTAGTGTATAATATCGTTCGAATATTAAAAGTTTTCAAAAAATATATAAAATATACGAAAACCAAATGCTATGAGTATATTTAAATTCAATAAAATTTTGAAAAATAATATTTTATTTTATTTCTATACGTACAGTTCTATACCATAATAATTCATATTTTTTTTTCATTTTTAATATTTTTTTTGCGTGTTGATTGTAAACTGAAGAACAATATTAATATTTATATTTAATTTTACGGACACCTAAATAATTATAATTATATTCCAATCAGGTATATACCTACGTATGTATATTTGTAAATCGTAACAAAATAAACAGATATATTATCGTTAATAATATCGATCGTCGTCCCGTGCGTTAAATTTTACAGTTGTGCAAAAATGAAGTCGTGTATATTATATTATGGACTTCAAAGAATCCAACGCGATTTAGCAACTCGTCCTACGCGTACAGTGTAGTAGTGTACAGAGTGGTCAAAATGTCACTTTACGGTAAATTAACGGAAATTGTCTCGTTTTAACATCGGCTTAGGGCCATTCACACGCGGAGAAAACATAACACATCATATTACATTATATTATTAGGTATACAAACTATTAGAATATAAATTTTCGTTTACAAAATTTTTATGTAATCTAAAAAATTATTCGAAAACAATAATAAACGTATATTATGATACAAATACGTCATCCGGTGAACGGGTAATCAAATTGATAATAATTTTTCTTTTCTGTGTACCGTAACTCGGATTCTAGATCCGTTCTGTATAATATACCGCGTTATATACCTGTGTACGAGAAACCGCAGGGAGGGTTATTCTCGCGGTGACGGCAACGAACGTCCTTGACATTATCCATCATCTGTTTCTGTTACTATAATACTACAATGCATATGTATATAAACATCGAGTAGATATAAGTAACGAAATTCGAAATCCGACGTGTAATATTTTTTTTCTCGTTCCTTACGTAATAATTGTTGAAGATGAAATTCCAAAACGAAAAATATTTATAATATTATTATGACGCATTATATAGGCAAAACAGGAGGAAGAAAAATCACAACAAAAAAAAAAAACCTGTAACGTAAAGTCGTTTTCTCCGTCTTCTTCGTCAAATCATAATATTATAATTATATTATATTATATAGGTACGTAAAAAGATACAAAATATAATATTTTATTTAGGTAGTACCGACTATACCGGAACGCACGCACACGTTTGGTATGTCAATGGCCCTACCATAACAGGTTTACCCGCGGACCGCCGGTGAACCGTTCGCGTTACCGCGGTCGAGTACCGCTATGTTTGTACCTCCTCCCCTTGCGACGCCGAACCACGGTCGCGGTCGACGATGGCCCGCCGGTGGTTCCGGCCAATGCGTCATTCCGCCGTTCGACCCGATACATATTACACCGCAGATTGTCTCGTCCGTAGTTCCTTTTCAGACGTCTTCGCGATAGATACAATTAATTATTATTATTTCAATAACAGTTAACTATACGCGATTATGTGAAAACGGCGTTGTCGTCATAATTGTTATTATTATTGTAATACGCAAGAAGATATTATCCGATTTATTATTATACTTACGTTAGCCAAAAGAATAATATAATTATAACCGAACGGCGCGAAATTTTTGCGGATTTATCGTTTCTCTATACATATTATTACATTAATAATTATACATACATATATAGTTTTAAGGTAAAATTAAAACCGTGAAAATGATGCGATTCCTGTTTAACGCGATGTTGCTGTTGTTCCTGGTGAAATCCTCGTGCCCGTCGATGGCGGACAGCAACGATGTGGACGACGAAGAGAACCCGTTCCTGGAGGCGGCCAAATCGTTGTTGCAGGACTCGCTGGCCAACGGTCGCGGCGCAGGTGCCGGGCAAGGGGGCCTGGGTGCCGTGCTGCAAACGTTCATGCAGACGGAAGGCGCCAAATCCGGACTGGGGTCCATCGTATCCGGCCTAGCGGCCGCCAAAGGTTCCATGGACCCGCAGTTGATCGGCCAAATTGTCGGCATGTTCGCGGGCGGTGCGAGCGACAAGTCGGCGTCCGGAAACGAGAACGGGCCCGGTGTGGACTGGAGCTCCATGATCGACTTGGCTTCTGGTAAGTCTTGCGCGCTTAAATTATCCTTTTAAACGTTTTTATACGTAACAATAATAATAATAATAAATATTTGGCGAAAAGGAAAAATATACAAAAATCTTTGTTGACAAATTTATATTTTTTTTAATAACAAAAAACTATATTCTTGTACGTAAACAAACGTACAAGTGTCATGTTATTTGCAGAAAACTACGAATATAATTATATTATTACGTTTAATGTTTAAAAATATTAACATTTTATTATTATAAGGGCGACACGTAATTATAATAAATTACCCGAACCTACAGCGTGATATTAATTTAATTTTAATATATACCTACGTATTATAATTTCATGTTTTATATTACACTGTTTATTATGTGATAATTATAATAACGATACGTCAGCAAAATCATAAAACATAACTACAAGTACAATTATTATACTATACGACTCTCTTTGTTGTTTTATACCCTTCCATTTGGCGGAACGTATAGGTGGTACTAACGTATAATGGTATGCCCTTGTTGCGTGTCATATATTATATTTTTTGGCGCCACTGACTATAGACTTCTTTACAATTTTACATCGCGATTTCGCTTACTCATTTATCGTGAGTAATATCTACGTTCGTGATTTGTCTACTTAAAAAATTTCGTAATTTTCGATCTTCGTGATAAAATATATTTTAAGCTTCTATCGAACAAACACACTACGAGGCGTTGGAAATTTTAACGGGACATAATATAATAATATGTAATAGGTGTACAAAACTAAAATCGCTACGTTTTGTGTTATTTTCGGCCGTGTAATAGATGTCAACGAACCGTGGTCGTCGGTGGTACTCGGTTAAAACCGCATTATTTTAATAACGCGTTTAATTTATATTTTTATTTCAACTAGGTTACTCGGTTGTTATTCGTGTTTCCAACGATATGAACACTATGCTATTTTTTTTTTTTTTTCGAAAATTCCCGTGCGTTTCATAACGGTTCGTGTTTGTCGGTACCTATACATAATATAATTGCAACCATCCAAAATAGACGAACCCATATAATATAATACTTATTGTCGATTAGCGCGTGTATAATTACACTATTCATAACCGCGATTGAATTGAACCGATTTTGAAAATCGTTTAATTGCCACAAATACATACACATAAATTATGATAAATATACGTAGTTTGATTAAACGATTATTCCGATGACGATTAATAAATAGATACATCCGAACAATTTAATGGGAGTTTATAAAGATTTTAACTTCGTACGAAACATATTTTATATAATATATACTGCGATTGTAGGACACGTAATACACGATAGTCTGAAAACAAGATGAACATTCGATGTTGTGTTATATCCTTGAAAATAACTTCTAATAAATACGAGTAAATACCTTATATATATTTATATGTATATATACGTCATTCGACATTCCAATTCGACAAATTTATCGTTATTTGTTTGGTCTGTTCTCGGTTTGAGGAAGTGTATTTTATTTGCTATACGCGTTACCCGTTCAGTACAATCACGAACCATACGGTTTACGTGCAGAAAATTCCGCATTAGCCGAATCGGTTCAACGGTAAATTAACCGTATGCGTATATTATACCGTCATACCATAATAACCAGTCTGAATAACATCTATTTTAAATTATTATAATCAATCTAAATATACTCGTGTTAAACATTCACATGCAAACCACATATCGACCAATAATATAATCCATACTATAATAAATAAAAAAAACCCCAAGTCCACAAAAAATTTTACATTATTTGAATTAGTAAATACGTACCTATTTCAACAACAACGTTGTCATCTTCAGTACTAAACGTAGACTCTATATAAATCTTATAAAATTAAATAATAATCTAATTATAATGATATTTCTGATAGATTTCACAAAAAAATATTTATCACTTCTGAAATAAAACATTTTGAATCGTATACTATATAATATTACAATTATTATGTGGTAGTGTGGTACTCAACATTGACTTAGGTATAGGTATCTCGTATTTATCTGTAGATATAAAATTACTCTTCATTTTCAAACTTTACATATTATTCAATATTTATTTTAATTCCCTATCTGAAATTTACAATAATTAACAATTTTCAGTAATTAATTTCAATTTTAATTTTTGTTATTGTTATTATAGGTATATAGGTATATATATAAACAAAATTATAAAATATAAAATAATGTTCTTAATATTAAAAATATGTTTTTTTTATATATATTTATATAGGCAACTTTCTTTCTAACATTAAATTCATCCACATTAAAGTTTTTATCAGTATATATATATAAAAGTTAATACGGATAATATAGATATCTGAATCTATTTAATATTCCATCTTATGAAGAATACATTTAATCGTTTACTTTCAAGTTTTTAAATTATAATAAATCAAAGAAAATAAAATAATATGTATTTGTATTAACGTTTTATTATTTTTGACCTAATGTTTATTTATAAGAATTTATAAATAGTAAAATATGTGAATTTATAAAATCCAAAATCTAAATACATTATATTATAGAGAGTGTAAGACATAAATAATTAATCGTCTAATGTATAAAATGGTTAAACACATAACTATGATAAGCAAGGTTCGGGACTTAAAGCACTTAAAATCATCAAAATAAGCGCTTATAAAAGCGCCTAAAAACTTCAAAATAAGCATTCAAATAAGCACTTCAAAACATTAAAATAAAAAGTAAGATGCTAAAATTTTACTGAAAGTAGTAAAATTTATTACTAAATTTTAGTAATAAAAAAAAATTTTGTCTAAAACTGCAAATTTTGTAGATAAATATAAAAATGTTATAATATAATTTTTTTTTTCATATTAAAATTACAAATTTAATAATTAAATAATAGGTAATCTACTATTATTGTGTTTCTTATTATATTTCAGGAATTAATATTTATAGTTTGTTTATCTAAAATAAAACGTAATTAAATTATTACAGTGTTAGAATAATTTAATTATCCGTATCTACATAATGTGACTACAATAAGTACATAACGTTAAAAATAGAATAAGTAAATTAATAAATTAAGAGAATACTATTTGGGTACAATACATTATTATATTGATGCACAATGGTAAAATTATTTTTAGTTTCAATTTTTTTCTATATTGCCAACAAACATTAAAAAAAAACCCCAAATTTTTAGTATCATGCATTGTTAAGTTGGAAATATGCAATTAAAATAAGAAAAGAGCGTGAAAAAGCATTTTTCGAATAAATCATCGAAATAAGCAAAAAAAAGCACTTTCAAATTTCATATTTGTAATTGTTGCAACATGACATAAATTTCCATAGCACTATGCTAGATTTAATGTCAATCTAAAAAAATAAGCAAATGCTTTAAGTCCCGAACCCTGATGATAAGTGTTAATTTTATATTATATTTAGATTAAAAATTATATAAGTAATAGAGTTGGATCTTAATAATCTTCTTTAAATATCGTTAAAATAATTATGAAATCTAGGTATTTCGTATTTATTATGAATTAAATTATTACAATTATTATTTTTATTCATTCATTTAAACTTTAAAGTGGGTACGTACTATTTTAATAATGTAAATACTTATATTGAAGTTCGGTCTTTAACAATCATATTTTTTGGTTCATTTGTTTTTGTTTTTTTTTAATTTCTTGGACAAACCAATCGAGGGGGAGATTAGATTTAGTTTTAAGAAGATATGTTCATATAATTCATGTATTCGTATATCAAGGTAATATATTAAAATATATACCTATCTCATTAAGATAAAAATTGATTGAATTAGCATTTATCTAGATTTTAAACAAATAATTTACCTAAGCTGGTAACTATTATAGATTTGATTAAAAGAAAAAAAATTAAATAAACAACATTTTTTACAGGATTTATGTCGTCCAATTCGGGTACGGGCGGTCAAGGATCACCACTTGAAGGTTTCATGAACGTGTTACCAGTGCTAGTGAATGCGTTTAGTGGCGGTCACAAGCATTCCGACGATCCTGATGTAGAGGATTACGAAGAACACGAACGTCATGCTAGAGCTTCGTCATTTTTGCCTCCATTTTTGAGTAGCGCGTACATATACTGGGAACATTTCAAAAATAGCGAGTTGGGCACGACTTTATGGAAAAACAGCGGTCTAGGAAGTATTCTACAACTGTTCATAGACAGAGACGGTCATTTCCAAGTGGACAGAATATTCGAATCTATGGAAAACGCTACGTTCAGGAGAAGATGGGTTAGGAGTTTGACCAGCTTCGTTGCTGAATGGATAAAACACGTTTCGGACCCGAACACACAAGCCAGGTAATTACCTAATAATATTATAATGTATATGTATTATACTTAGTATTATTTTACGAAGAAAAGTCAAAATTAGATTAGTATCATGTGTCCAGAGTATATTCTCGAGAAAAATATATCATAATTTCGGTTTTTGTATTTGAAATTTTAGATACCTACAGGATATACATTTAATGATATTATTTATTATCACCCAATAGATAGGTCCATCTATAAATTGTATTAATATATTAAAAATTTTTATGAGAACAGAAATGATATTTTTTTATAGTCATAAAATAATCGAGTCAAAAAAATATATATATAATATTATAATATATTCAAACGTATCATCTATAAATACTTTGATGATCTCAAATATATCATGATATATATAGGTACTTACTTATTTTATTTTTTTCATTTTTATTTGAAATACTTTTTAATTGTACATTAAACCAGACTCTCGAGCACAATCTTGTAAATAAATAATTGTAAATGTATAATAATCGTAAACTCGGCGAACACGCCTCGTTTCGAACAAACTGGTTTTTTTTTTTTATATAGAAGAGTTCGTTGCCCACTGCGTCTTTACACAAATAAATAATATAATAATAATAAACATTTCATAAAAATATACAATTATATAGTTGAATTGTAGGTAGGTAGGTACTTGTGAAAATTATTTTAAAATTTGAATCTTTCTATAATATTTTTGGATATATTTCATTTATATGTTATAACTGTTTATTTACTATACTATACATGCATTATATAAACGAGAAGTTCGCATTCTTATTATATCTAATCGTTTATTATTAAACATTATACGCTTATGGCTTATGCATAATACATTTTATAAATCGAGTCTTAAAAACATAAATTTAATAAACGATAAATTAACTATAAAATATAATAATAATATAAGTGCCATATTGATATTGATGTGTAGTATATTATAATATTTAATATTATGCATTGGTTTTACAATGATGTGTATTTTTATTTTTTTTTATGTTTGTGTAATGTGTAGACACTTTTTCTATCCGAAATAATGCTCTGATTTTCACTAATAACATAATTAACTATGTTTCCGGTATAGGAAAGTGGATGTAGTTGGTACTTTATTCGATTTTAATATTTTACGATAACTCAGGTAATATTGAACTTAGAGGCTTGAAAATTTTTAGATATTCACATAGCTACTACATTATATGTGATAATTTTTGAACCGTTACGTTATTTTTTCTACAAAATTATATGGTACTTCATTATATTTCCTATTATTCTCGTTTTCATCTATATAGGTACTAATGTTTAATAAAATTGGCAATTTTGAGTTTTACTTTTAAGGTCTGAAAATTTTATTGAAGTAGTGTGTTTAAATTAAAATAATTAAAATGTCATGGTGAGGTAAAGGGTATATATATTTTTAACTTAAATATTAATTAGTTATATTATAATTATTATACATAAATTACTTAACTCGCATTCGTTATGCGCAACAAATTTGAAATTAGGTACTATATACTCGTATTTTTAAGTTTGCAGAATAAATATAAACGAACGTGTAATAAAAAAAAAGACCCACATCATTGTAAAACCAATACATTCTTCGTTCCTCTCAGAATCTAAAATTAATTATAATATACGTGTATATTAAATTAATAGGTAGGTACTTTAATATATATATATTTCTCTTAGAGTTCATTGTGCACTTGAAAAAATAAAATATATTTTGCAAACAATATTAATAGCATATTTTATATACGAGTATTACAGAAGGTATATTATTAATATCACGTCTACTCGCACTTAATAATATCTGATCATAGCATAATATAATACCTAACTGGTTGTCTGGTTCGTTTATAAATAAATACACACATACAGGTACAAGTATAATATTATATTGTGGCTACACCTCGATAACTTATTGAACCTGGTTATGGTTTACCATACGGTATACCCATTATAACATACACAATTTTTCGCTGTAAAATACGCCCATATACATAAGCACCATATGTCAATGTCCCTGCTGCAGTGTGTAAGTTTCAAGGTTAGAGTAACAGACATCGGTTTATGATCGTGATTATTTTTAAAATGATTTAACTAATTACGTTTTGGTCTTGACTCTTATAAAAATATGCATTAAAACACAATTCTAAACAATTATTAATTTGTTCATAATACAAGTATATAATAATCGTCTATACTATCATTTATACTGATCGTCTAGATTTCTAGAACTAGAAGACGGTACCTAGGTAGTAGGTACCTGTTTTTTCTCTCTTTTTTTTTTTTTTTTTGTACATTATTTTTAATAATGTTAAATCATTAAACAGAATATACGATGGAATACTTATTTTTATTATGGTTGTTAAAATATTGAATTTACCTTTAAACAACGAACGATATAAATATATCGTGTATACGCGATACTTGTTAGATATCTACACGCATGTCTCGACTACAACCTCCAGACGTGTTTTTTGGCGTCACATCAATTGATTTAAACGATAAACATTATTAGGTTAGGTAAAATAACTTCACCGGCTTATAAATCCATGAAAATAATGGAACACGATTTTAGATTAAATATTTACTTTTAAGTTTTAATGCGTATTGTATAATATATTTTACAGGTATTTGTCAACGACACAATTTATCATGAATGGGTTCCTAAAATCTCAAGGTTATTCCAAAGCAGCACAATTCGACCCCGCAAGACCAGCAGAATCATTAAGTTTCTTAGCCGATGCAGTGTTTAAAAGACAATTTGGACTCAAAGTCAATTCTGCTACGTACATCAAACCAGCGATATCATACTTACAAGTTTGTTCATTGAGCGTGTTAAATCAGACTCGCGTCAGATTAGAATTATTAACTTATTATTATTTTTTTTTTATATGTATATAGGAAGTATTCCGGTTAGGTCAAAGCAAAGGGTTAAGTTTACAGCACTTGACCTCTAAGGAAATCGAAGAAAAATTGTCGGAACTATTGAATCACGAAATAATTGACCCAGTACTCAGGGTGTGGAGAGTGTATAAATTTGTGTCAAAAAAACCAGAATGCGACCGTTACTTGGTATGCAGTATTAATCGTAAAGGCCAATATCCAGATAGCAAGACTGGACTCAAACCGGGCGTCACAAAACTGTCCACGTATGTTAAAATTTAAATACATCTAAATCGAAATTTATCTAAAATAATTCATTATTAATTTATTATATTGGTCATTGGATTGATTTAACGCATATGGCATATTATACCGGGATGCATTTTTATTTGAAATATTAATAATCGCTATAAATGTTACATTGAATGAAATTAAATAATAGTGTAAATAATATTAAGATATGCATACCCCAATTTCTTTATTTATAATAAATGCAAATAATAATCTATAATTTTGTTTGACAGTTTGGCTGCTTCGTGGTTCCTATCTGGTAAAACGGGTACGCCGTTCTGGAAACTCTACAACGCTGCAACCGAAGATCATAACTGTTCGGTAAGTTTCCGTTAATTAAATGGCAAACATTTTCATTTTATAATTGACCAGTGTTATTATTTGTTGGTGACTTTAACATCATAATTTTATTTTTAGACTAAATATCCAGCCAACTGCCAAGAATTCCACGAGGAAGATTTGAAAGCTACCACCGAATATTTCCACAACGAACTCTAATGAAAAATGAAATCGTTAATAATTGTGGATATATATATATATATATATATATATAATATATTCAAAAGGCTGTTTAATTGATTCTGGTTTTTAAACAATTTAATTATATGAATTTTAATTCTGAATGAAGTGTGTACTAAGTAACTCGGGTACTCAAACCTAAACAAACCATCATTAATAATATAAGGTACCTGCCTTAGTTTTGTATATTTATATTATATTATATAAATATATATATTTTACATTAACATTATAATTGTTTATACTTAGTAATAAAATTACTCTACCACGATGTTTGCATATAGTTTAACAAAATTGCGTATACTTAATTTTTTTTTAACATTTAAACGTATAAAAAAAAAATTATAAATACTTTTTGAAGTTGGATCGGAACACTTTTTACTTATAACGTGTAGGTATAAACTAATAATAATGCATGATATTAAAATATTTTTATTTTAAAATATTCTGAAGAATATGTTTATGTTCACAAAAAACAACATTAATTTATTAGAACTCATACGGTTGATTATTATTTTTTATTATTATACAATAATTTCTTTAGTTATTAATTAATTGTAGTTATCGTACGAAATAAGATTAACATAATTCATATCAAATAATACAGATTAAATTATATTATTATTCTTATTAATATAATCTAGTTTTCTTTAATTTCAGCATCCATCTTTTTAAAATTATAAAATAAAATATAAAATTATACAAATTACAATTTGTTAAATACAATAAAATAAACGTGAAATACATCGTTTGATTTTAATTCTAAAATATTTATTGATCTTATAGTTGACCGATACACAATCAAATAAAACATAAGTATGCCTAACATATTATAGTTAAATTAATATATTATGTAATATAAAACATACTAAATTTTACATACCAATCATATCATCAACAAAATAAACTAGTTAATTAATGCAAAAATAGATATTGTTCAAAATAATACATCACTTCTTTTTTATATTCTGACTAATCCATTCTAATCCTTCCTAAAAAAAAAAAAATTAATAATTATTATAATAATTAATAAAGATTAAAGATTAATTATTTTATGTTTTAAGTTTATAAAACTACAACATTACACTAATTACACTTATTAATATTTATATAACTGTACCTACATGTAAGTTTTTAAATTTTATAATAAATTAGATGTCAACAAGCAATTTTTTAACATATATGCATATCAAACTTACGGTTTTTAAATGGCAATGTTACATTATTTTTTTAAATTTAAAACTATAAGTAGAAAGTGTCACACGTTATTTTAAAAAAATACTTTTTATCAATTTGGCAGTCAAAATTTAATATTTAAAAGTAATTTTTTTTTTTAATGTTTTTTTATGTTTTACTTATAAACTGAATGTAAAAAAAAAAATATATATCTCCAGTAAAATAGTCTATTGCTTGTATTATAATTTAACATTGATGTAAATTTGTATTTCTAATTTTACTTTAAATTAAAATATGACACATTCTTAATTGTCGGAAAAGTGGAGTTTAAAGAAAAATAATATAATGTATCTATATATAAATATTCCGAACCAACGATTAACTAGTGTTATTATGTTTTAGGAGCGTATTATATTATTGTATGTAATAAACTAATAAATATTAATAATAATACTTGTACCTAATGTTATTATCGATATTATATGATCTGAAATATTGTAAGTAAATATATTAAAAATATTTTATTATTTTACTCGCATAATAATACCTGAAATAATTCGATATATTATTATTATTATTATTATTACGCCTAAATATTAATATTTATAGATTTTATAAGTATACCAATATGTAACGCACAGAGCATCGATGAAGTGTGATATGTATATTTTTTTTTTTTTTTAATTAAGTTTTATATTTTAATTTTAATCGTCTACGCGTAACGTGTAATATTATTATCTATCTATATAGAAATAAACATTGTATACCTATAATATATAATATTATATTAAAATATTGATCTGGAAAATTTTATATCAAATTTTTTTTAAATTTTTTCTTTTATTTTTATTTTATTAAGTAAGAGTAAGTAAATTTTCAGTAAAATTGTCCAATTCGGCGGTTTATAATACAAAACAATTTCATCCATACTTAACATATGCTCACTTTAATGCCCTCCCCGCGTATGCCCGAACACGCCTGTATCTGCCACGGTCTGTCGCGAATTAAATGCAAGTTAAGCTCTTGCGCTATTTCCGACGCTTTAGCCGCTAACGCCAAATCTTGTTTGTTGGCGTAGACCAATACAGGAACGCCAGCAAGTTTATCGTCGTTGAGCAACTCGTTCAGTTCGAATCCCGTTTCGTCCACGCGTTTTCTGTCAGCACTGTCCACCACGTAAATCTATAATAATAATAATATAATACATAATTGGAAAAAATCGACAAAAAACATATTTTAATTGTACGATTTTAAAACATTCAAATCGCGTGAGTTGATGGGCATCTTCGAAATTTTTGGCCGGAAATTATTTGTACAAATATTTCTGAAACGCGACTCGCAAAATTTGCAATTATTTCAAATCTTCAGCGAGCACAATATTATAATTATTCCATGTTACGAGATTAATATTAAGGGTAATATCATTACGATTTGTATTTTAGATTGAATTTTATTAAAAAGTATTTTAATTTTAATTTTCGACACGATTTCTTTTCACTAATTATTTCTCTACGCAATACACGGGATTTGAAATATAATTTAATATAATCTATCTGCTGAGAACGACCATTATAACATGACGGGTTTATAGAATATGGCGAATCGTCTGGTAAAACTATATCGACGATAAGCCGTCAACCGACAGCTTTAAGATACGTAGTTTTTCAAATTCATTATGAACATGTTTTATAAAAGTAAAAAAAAAAAAAACCCTGGAATGGCGATTTGTAACCAGAAAACATTGACAGGGCGCATAACCTATAAATTATTTACATTTTTATAAAATAAATATTATAATTTATTGCAAAATAATTAGGTATTATTAAAATTATAATATATAGGTATATGTAACCGCGAAAAAATATTTATATTTTTTCCTTATATATACCGTTTAATGTATTATAATTAAACTAAAAATTGTTTGTGGTACGAGGGTTCTCCCTTTGCTTCCTTCTTGGATTTTCCGTAAAAAAGGGACTCTCGAAAAATAATCCCTCCCCGATTAGAACACTGTAGATATATGCGCTAAACTACGTACCAGTATGTCGGTGAACTCGAAATAGTTGCGCCAGTAGGGTCTTATTTTTCGCTGGCCCCCAATGTCCCATACGTTGAGTTTCATGCCGTCGGCCTGTACGGATTTAATATTGAAACCTTGCGTGGGCGTGATGTGCGACACGTCTTCGGAGGCCAGTTTTTTCATCAGCGTCGTTTTACCAGCATTGTCCAAACCGAGCAAAAGTATTCTGAGCTCTTTTTCCGGCGACGAACGCAATCGCTTTAGCATCGACAATAAGCCCTGCACAATTTTGAACGTTATCATTATTATATGATAATCCATTAACTGTATGTAATATAAGTATATCACTAGGTTAAACATTTTAGGGGGGGGGGCTTAAGTTCCAAATAATTATATTTATAATTTATTAACAAACACGACTATTAAAGTATTAACAATTTTGGGGGTGATGAACCCCCTAGCACTCCCCAAGTCGCGCCAATGATCATCAGTATGATTATTCGAAATGATAGCATAATTATTGATATTACGTCGAATGAAGCACCATATAAAAATTAATAAAAACGTGCATTTAAAGTAACAAGAAAAAAATCTACTCGATATGAATTTTTAGAAAAATTATAAACAATATAATAGTATTCGAAAAATTATTATTTTTGTCCGGGCTTGGATTTACGAGCCTAACCCGTGTTGGTATATTTTTCTTCTACTGCAGGTAAGGAAATAAACTTACCCATCTTTATTATTATTTTAATAGAATATTATGATAACATAAAATATGATAAAACCGTTAAAATGAAGTATATTGTATAGAGATAATATTAATAACTGAAGTCGTGTATTTATTATCAACGTCAAAAAACACACAATACCTACTTAAATTCACTTTTTCTACTTTTATTGCCGCTCGTGGATTATTTATTTTATATAGATACGCTTAAACGAGCTAAGACAAATTCTACTTATATTTCCAAGACATTTTAAATTAATAAAATACATTTTTTCACAGTTTGGACTTCATATATTATTACGTTTATTTTTATTCAATTATCAATTAATATTTCATTAGCTAACATAATTATTATTTAATTATATTTAATGTATATTATCTTAATTTCGAAAAGGTGCTAAGTCTTGGGCGTATCACCAGAGCATGGAACACCGGCTCATGCCCTATTAGGTATATTATATTTTATATAATATGTTAATGTTAAAAACTTAAAAGTTAAACATAAAAAAAAATATACTTATATATTATTTTATTTTATTTACAACTTACCATTTTTCAGATAGGTACGACGTAAAATCGACGGTCGACTATGTCTGGCTTAACAAAATTCCGGCATACTCATTTAATACCGATATAAATACAAATATTAAACGAACGAGTATGTTGATTTTCAAAGCGACATTAAAACGATGACACTTTCAGGTCTGTATTTTCTGTTATGCATTATATAGGTTAATACCGCCGACATCGCGGTTGTGTTTTGTATACAGTCTTTGGGGTAACCGCGTTGCTATGGGAATATATAATTTGTAATAATAAATTTATTTTTTAAATCAATCTCCCCATTACTGTTCTGTTGTTACACGCTTCAGTGCGTTGTGTTCGGTATAACGACAAAAGTCGACAACGATAAATATTATTATGTTGCGCGCAGAAGACATCCATATCCGAGCAGTGGTAAAACGATGCGCCAAACGAGGAGTGCAAGTCTCCGAAGAGTTGGCATCCATATTTGTAAGTTTTCAGATCGTAAACCAAATACGGCTCCTCGTTCAATTTCGAAAAGAAAAAAACACATCTATATGATTCGGTTATCCATGTAGAATACCTAGCAATATTGTATATATAAGGATGATCAATAAATGGTTCCTCCTCGAATTCCGACTCGTATAGTACCTAGGTATACAATCCCGTATACTCTTATGCAGTAGTTTCATTTATCTCCACGATTACTGCGGTTGCGGTATATGATTTATATATTTTATATATTACATCAATATTCGTATAAATTTAAATTCCTATAACAACGTAATATTATCATTTAAGTACAAAATAATTATATAAGAATTGAAATTAATTGTTATTTCGTTAACACAGTTGTATTCGTTGATCGTTTCGAAAATCAAAATTAAAACGAAAAGTCAAAAGATGCCGTTAGAAAGTGCCGTCGTCGGAAAAATCGTAGAGCAATGCGTCGACCAATTGTGCGTGCAGAACGATCCGGTAACATTGTCCGCCAAAATGAAAATTCTCATGGAAAACGATTATAAAACCAGAGGTTCGGTTCGTGTTTTATTCGATTAAATTTTTATACATAAGTCACTCGTAACGCATACGCAAATAAGCACTTGACCAGTTGCATCTATTGTATACTGCATTACGTTTACAGAATTTATCGTTGATAAAATGAACGAAGCCAACGACGAAAAGATCAGACCGTTGTTAAACGAAATCGTAGATAACGTCTACGACGTTTATGACGAGAACGGCATATGCTATAGAAAATTATTACAGTACATAATTTTAACAAATTATATGGGAGACCCTACATCGCCAACGTGCATACGACAGACTTCCGGCATGTAACTGCATTTAAAATTAAATCGCACGACGGGACGCATCCCGCAAGGTACGAGACTTGGTGTAACGAAAAATTATATTTTATAAAAACGAACAAGATAATATTATAATAAACATTTAACTTCAATTTTACGGTTATGTTTATAATTATTATTATTTTACTATTTATTCGTCCTAAACGAAATTTCATCGATTTCGTTATTATTTTTTAACGCCAAGTCTCGAGTACCTTTAGGCACTAATTAAAATTGTAATGTAGAACGCAACTACGAGTAAAAACACTTGGAATGCAAAATTTTACTTTTTAAACGCGTGTCATGTGTGTTCGTTTATTTTTCAGACGCTCTAAAAAATATCACCAATCGAATTAAATCGTCAAATTATGAAAACCAATTGCCGTCGGATAAAATAAAACATTTAAAAGAAATTGCAAATTTAGTTTGCGGCATAAGAATATATGACATGAACCAAAAGACCTGGAACGACGACATCGTATTTAACAGTACGCAAAAACAGGAGCTCTTGACTATGAGCTTTGACTATGAACCATTTTAAAGATCATGTTTCATGTGTAATCACTAATCAGTGTTCAAATTGGGAAAACAGAAAAGCATAAGGGCTATCAACTTTACGTTTCTTGATATCATAAACTTTTACTGTGCTTTTTGAGTGTGGAACATAAATTAGGAATACAAAAAAAAAAATAAATAACCAGTATAGAAACTCCTTCTTCAAATTCGTGTAATAAATAGTGTTGTCACGATTCACGAATCCATAATAGAAAAAACAATTTGTATGTTTAATTAAATTAGAAATTAAAATATAAAATTTATTAAAAAAATATACCTATATATAAATATACCTACCTAAATTAAAAGTTAAGTATACACCCCAAAGTATGTAAAGGGTCTACAATCCATTTAATTACGGGTGACTGTTGTTCATTGATTAAGAACTCTTGATAAAAAAAATACATAATTTACAATTTACTATTACTTCTTGATAAGAAAATGACACTAATATTATTATTAGTGGTAGGTACACTTCCAGATACTGTTGACTTACTTCTACAAAACATTAATCAAGAACTTCAATGCGGTTCGGAGAAAATCAAAATGATCACCTCGTGGATATGTCGATGCTACAAAATGGATAATAATTGTATCCAACGTGTCCTCGCTCCAATGTTTGTAGTAAGGACAAGATTAGCAACTGTTAGAAACGACAAATTGAATGAATATAAAACAATTTTAGTCTTTTATCATCAGTATCATAAAAATTTAGAGTATGTCAACATATTAAATTTTTAATTAAGTGTTCCACGAGAGATCATTCCATTCTCAAATTTCTCGTTTAGCATCATGATATCGACATGGTATCTCGTGGAACAAAATATATCTTTATCGGATTAAATCAAAATATTATTTTTAGAACATTCAATAACGACGTAAGTAAATGCAAAGCAGAACTATCCATGAAATTAAAAATATTTGATGAAATGTCAAAAGAAATTAAACACCATTTTAAAATGAAGAAGACAAATGATTATAATGAAGATGCAATTTTTGTGAGTACTACTTACAGTATTTTTATAAAGTCAAACTACGTTAACCTGAATTAACAAATTACACTTTTTAGCCAAAACTTCAAAAAATATCAGATACTTGGAATAAAATTATGGAAATGATGAATTACCTAAGTATAACGACCAACTTATTGTTGATGATGAAACAAATATCAAATGAAGTTATTTTTAATACTTGTAAATAAAGAAAAACAGAAATAAAAACTTTGTAATTTTTAAGCTAGGTAATCAAGATAAATGAGCCCATTGAAAAATCAACGACTAAAGATATATTTTCTCCCAGTGTGAATGAAGAACAACAGCAAAAGATAATTGACACACATCCATTACATCCAATGTGTAAATGGTACTCTGCATCAACAAATGTAGATGATGAAAAATTCAGATTATTTGTAAATTTTGATAAACAAAACTTCAATAATCAATGATTAATTAGAAACTATTATTTTAATTTAGGCTGATGGATATTGCGTCGTTATGATTGTAGAAACTGATGGCACATTAATCAAACATAATAAAAATATAGGTAAAATACAGTTTTTTGATCAATTGTTTGGTTTTACAAGTATTCAAGCAGCAATATATTTTGGTACTAAACCAACATAGTAAGTATTAACCATTTATCAATATTGTGACATTTTATATTAAATTGTATTTATGATTTTTAAAATTAATATTAAGATTTATGAATTATTTACACTAATTACCAATCATTAACCATGTCTATCATTATACCACATTAATTTTACTTGCAAACATTTTTTATATCCACAGCTATTTGAATTGTTTTTATAATTTATTGAAATCCCAAGTGCATTTGTTAAATTTTTTCCGTTTACATGATCAAATAACAAAAAATAAATATGTTTCTAATAAACTGTAAGTAATTAATAATCTATTACTAATAAACTGTAATAATAAATAATTCTTATAATATACAGAATGAATGGAAAATATAACGATGGACAAGTGCAAACTACATTAGTTCCGTATAATACAAATTTAGTAAAAGAAAACATTAAAATGGAAACAGAACAATGTATACATGTAGTAAGATGGACCAATTATTAACATTTAAATTACATTATTAAACCTTTATAATATTTCACCGTTTCAGAATATTCCAAAAATGGCAACTCGAAGTGCACAAACTATGGATGTATATAAATCAATACAAGTACAAACTACTTCATGGAATGTTGGATGTAATACCACGAGTGAGAAAGGCACAAATACAGATCAACCAGTTTCTTATATATCTATACATTCTAAATACAAGCCATATATGGCGTTTAAATATGATGATAAGGATTTTCAAATACCTCATCAAAATACATTATCCATAAGTCAGCAACACTTAACGTAATCTGGGTATCCAAATTAAAAAACTAAAAACAATTAAGGCATTAAATTATTATTATTATCATTATTACAAATCATTATTATAATTACAGTAAATATTATGTAGATTAATATCTTAAAAATAATGTAAAGTATTCTAAAAACACAAAAATAATCAATATAATTGTTTACAAATACGTTTATACATTAAAAACATTTATAGCTAAAAATTACTAGTGTGCAAATTATGAAAAAATATATATATATATACATACACATATATATATATTTCACTCAAAATGACATCAAAAATAGATATTAACTTAAAACGCATGCCATGACCATATTACTTTTTTTTTTTTTAGGAATGAAAAATTATAATACTAGAGAAACAGTATTCTCGTTATTGATAAAAAAAATTTTTTAAAAAATTAATATTAAATTACCATGAACTTCCACATACATGAAAAACATAAGAGTCAAAATTTTAAGGTAAAAGTAAATATTTGAAAAGAGGAAGGGAATATAGAATATTCACTTAAATTTTTTGCCTATAAATATAAAATTATGATATAAAATGATTTTTTAAGAACTTCATCATACCAAAGGTTCTGAAACGTTTAACTCCAATAACTTTCATCAAATCATCGTCACAAATAGCGTATTGTTTATTAGATGGATCCTAAAAACATAAATTATTTTTATAAATTGTAATTATTGTAATATTGTAACTTACATAAAGATTCCTCTCTTTAATGATGGCCCACATTTTTTTAACAACTTCGTGGCGTGGTAAAGATTCAGATCCCATTAGAGAAGCAAGTTCAGGGCTAAGTGTTACAGATTTGGTATAACCACTTCCTTTTTTAGCCTAAGAGATCAAAAAAGGTATTAATATAATAAAACTTAGATGTAAGCAAAAAACATGTGATCAATGGATCAATTAAATTACTATATAGATAACTACTATATAAACATCCAGTTATTTTTAGAATCTACTGTAATTTTACTGTTTATACATTATGAAACTACATACAAACAATTAATGTTGGCAATTTAAAAATATATTTAAACAATTTTTAAAAAATAGTTGCCTTAAATATTCCAAATTTATTTCACATAAATAAAAATTGTGATTATAATCTTTACTCAAAACTATTTTATGTTAGTATATATTGTGGTCTGATAACTACAAATAGGATATGATTTTAGTAGAGAATTAATAACTAATTGGTATTTTATTTTTCAAATTTCTCAAAAACACATTTATGTAAAATAATAACTACCAAAAAATGATGATAAATCTATGAAATTCACATAAATTATAATATGTTAATGAATATAATTTCAAATACTTTAAGATAACTCAGGAAATACTGAACTTAGGAACTTGAAAATATTAATGAGTGTTAAAATTTACATAAATGATAAATTTTTTAAACTTTATGTTGATTTTATAAGTTAAATAAAAAATTCAGAACATTTCCAATTTTGGGTTTTACAATTTAAAAATACTATATTGAATAGCTTAGTTCTATACTCTATTCCAAATGAGTTTGGAAAAATTTATGATGTGTTTGGTTTAGCGAAGGTATATCACGTGATCGATAGCCGATGGGGAGTATTGTTTCGGCGATCCAGTTGTATACAGCATGAAATAAAAATTATTTAAAAATATTAAAATTTTTGTAATATGTATAATCCACATAATATATGAGTATTGTAAAATAAAAGTACCTATACCATACCTTTAAAAATATTTAAACAAATATTGTATGTAATGACGAATTTAGGTATAATATAATAGAATACAAGTGAGGCGAAAACCACCAATAACAATAGTATATTATTTATTCCGCAGCTGTTGGAGCCATTGTTATTTTAACAGTCCGTATACAAGGCGACGAGCACTGACAGCCGACCGATCACGATGAGTGCCAATTACAGTAGCCAATGATAGGGGACCTACATGCACGATTTTTCCAAACTTATTTGGAATAGAGTATAATATCATAAATTCACTAATCTCAATTTTTTTTTTTTTTTTTAATTGAAATTTTTAGTGAAATCAAAAACTTATAATTTTTATACTAATTTTTATTTTGTTGCTGTAAGTAACATATTAAAAATTTGTATTTTATTCATTAAGTTGAATATTTGATAAGTGTTATTAAGCGACAGACTCTACAATATTCATGTAAAATATTTTTAAGTTCTATGGGTATAATTTTTTCTTACAAATATTCAAAATTTAAAATTTTGTAATAATGTATGATTTTTAAGTCTCAAAATACTTTTGATTAGTAATATGTGGCACAATACTACAAATAAAGTATGTTTTTAATAGAAAAATAGATCTAATAAAACATTATTTAAGTCATATTTAAATTAAATTAGTTTTAGACAAGGAAAAATACTAAAATCACGGTAACTAATATTAATTTTAATTTTATTTGTTTTATGATAAATTGATAACTAATGAAATATACATCATAGAAACATAAAAAATTTTTTTAGTATTTACATAGATATTTTACATACGTGATGCAATTTTGGAACTGTTACTTTGATTTTTAAATCTAAAGAAGGTTACATATTTTATAAAATATGTCAAAATTTTATCACTAATTTATAATCAGTAACTATTTCTAACTGAACTTCCATAAATTTTTTTTCCCAAATACAATAATTTATCATTGCATTTAAATCATATTTATAATACAACACTATCCTTCTGTTTATTATTCTTTCCTTTCTACACTATCCCTTCTATTTTTTAATCATAAACATGAATAGAAAAATGTATAAATTAAAAATATAA
The DNA here is from genome assembly GCA_021307375.1 of Tetraneura akinire. Taxonomy (NCBI): domain Eukaryota; kingdom Metazoa; phylum Arthropoda; class Insecta; order Hemiptera; family Aphididae; genus Tetraneura; species Tetraneura akinire. The sequence continues at coordinate 2,954,249 of JAIUCT010000020.1, read as the reverse complement.
CCTTAATAAAAAATCAATAACCAAATTTGGGGATCTTACAAACATTAAAATTGTTCATGGGTATTATTGTAAAAATTAAACAATGTTTATTAAACATAAATTTAAAATTGCTTAGTATGGCAGTTTTTAACTGTTAATAATTTTATAAACGATTTAATTGTACTAATTTTAAAAATCTAAGGCCATGATTTGTGAATACAACCCTATAAAATATAGTATTGCTGCCATTTGATGATAACTAGAACTATTTATTTATAAATAGTAATATTACCACATTAAGTAATAAACACCTTAGGTAAACATTAACCTTACAATTGTATTGAAAAAATTAAACTAATAGTTCAGAAAATGATGTGTGTAAAACTCGTAACAACAGATTATAATGAAAAATTAATACATACACCACCAGCTTTCTTTGCACCCTTCTTGGCTCCTTTCCAGTCTTCATCACTGTCACTGTCATCCTTCTTCTTACGGCCACGTTTACCAGCAGTCTTCTTTTTTGGAGAACCTTTTTTAGGACTATAATCACCATCATTTTTATCACCATCGTCCTATATAAAAGATAACCATTATTTTACGTTAAATTCATAAAAAAAAAAGGTAAATTTATGTTAACTTACATCATCAGATCCACCACTTTCATCACTGCTATCAGCCTTCTTACGTTTGGGAGGAGCTGTTTTTTTTGCAGGTTTCACTTCTTCTTCCTCTTCGTCATCTTCATCATCATCATTTTCTGCATCATCGTCATCATCGTCATTTTCGTCATCACTCTCACCTTTACCATTTTTCTTGGTAGCTTTTGCTTTTTTAATGGCTTCCATGACTAATGTATCAATTTCTTTTTTTCTATAAAGTTAATAAAATAATAACATTTAATTATACCTAATTAATTCAATAAAAACTAAATAATATTACCGGTCATCGAGATCTGCATCTAATTTTTTCTCAAGTTCTTGTCTAATTTTCTTTGTTGAAGTTTTTGACAAATCAGCTCCTTTTAAAAGTGCTAAAGTAAAAACACATTAACAATAAATTACATTAATCAACTATTATAGTGCAGAATTTTAGTAAAAAATAAAATCATTTGTAAAAATAAAATATAAAAACTAAACTAAAATAAAAAACCTAGTACCCGATTTATATACTCATAATATATAAAATATACCAAATTATAATCTAAATAATGATATAATTTTCCTTGCACAAACACAAATGTGATCATGAAAGATGTTTGAGAAGACATGATTTCTTTTACACAAACACAAACAGCAATACATATACCTTGTTCAGTTAGCAATGGTTTATTTTATTTATTTATAATGTTTATACATCATTAATTTACTTTTCAGTTGTGCTATATTATTTAAAGAGAAATGGCGTTATGGATACCTATATCAGAAACTATTTAAGTATATATTTTTACTGGAAGAAAACAACGACAATGCAACTATGATATATTTTTTTAGAGAAAAAATCATGAAACATTACTTTATTTTAGATATACTGAAAGTTATCATAAGTTATTAATACACTTAATTCACTTACACACAACGAAAAGAAACTCAGGAAGTTATTTAGATTAAATTGTCATCAGTTTGATTTTAAATTTAATTTAGTTTCTGATGATTTAACTAAGAATCCTACATTTTTCGTATAAAAACTAATATCGCCCAAAGAAAAACTAGCAGTCACTTAAAAGTACCCAGGTCATACTTTTTATATTCATATCATTGTAAAATAAAATAAATTAAAATTGTAACCACTTTTTATTTTAACATTAAAAAAAAAAAAAAAAAATGAACATAATTTTATTTTATTTAAATTATAATTTAAATGGTAATTGTCTTTGTTCTGGATCTGGGATGTATAAATATGGATAAAATTTAATTTCTGATAAATATGTAGAAGCCGAAAAAATGGACTTGATGTTGAATAGTTTCTAATATTAAAATATATCAGAATTATTTTTGTATAAATCATTTGATGGTTATGTTTTGTATTAAATTACCAGCAGCTTGGAGTTCCAAATCAGTTACGATTGTTAACATTTTCAACTTAGCTTGAGAAATTAATGACTGCGGAAGTTTTTTTATTGAAATGGCCAAACTTTTTAAAAACAAATCAATTTCATCCTCTTTATTTACAACAAGCTGCTTTGCTAATATCTCAGGGCTTTCATTTGATATTTTATTAAATGTTTTATTTATATTATATAGACTTTTTCTTTTATTCTGTTTTAGATGTATTGGTGTTGATGTCATTATTAAAGACTCTTCCGATTCCGATTCACTTTTTACAAAAATCAAATTTTGATCCTCTTCATATTCTGTATCAATCTCGGTTTTCATCATATTTAATATAGAACTGTTGGTAAAAAAAAATTAAATTAATGTAAAACTTATAAATAGGAACGCAATGTTTTTATTATAAAATCATATAACATAAAATAGTAAAGAAAATATATGTAAATTAAAAATTTAATTAATTAATAATCATTTTATTAATTGTAAAAGGCAAAATTGATTGGATATAATAAAGCTCTGCTCTTTTTTTCAAATATGTATTTTTAATATTTTTATATTCCTTGCAGTCATCTAATATAAAATATACAATAAAGAAATAACAATTATATTTTTGAAAAAAAAGATTATAACATATAGGACTTAAGTACATACATAGTATTATTATAAAAATCATTATACTCATAATATTAGGTATTATATAATTATAGTTTTTGGAAAGACATACCGTTCTTATCATTTTCATTTCACATAGCTATATAAGTATTACAGTAAAAGACACATTTATATCAATGAATTGTCATCCCATCCTTCACCTATATCCATACCTAATAAAATACATTTAAAAGATAAAGAACACAAGTTTTGGCTTGAAATGAAACTTTCTTAATTGTATTAGTACAATTGATAAAAAAAACATTTGAATAGTGTCCAAAAAAACAAAAACTGATTCTTTATACTCTAATTATAAAAAATATTTTTCTTTGGTATTATTAGCAATAGTACAGTAGAGTCTCATTAATCCGGTCAAATAATTTTTTATATTTTGTTATATAAATATATATATATATATATATATGTGTGTGTGTGTGTGTGTTTAATGTGTATGTATAAAATAATATATATTGTACGCATACAAATATACAAATGATTTATCGATTGTTATGTATTGTGCCTTACGATATTGGAAATAACAATGTCTGTACCAGCACGTGGCCTTTCTTTCGAGATGTACCCGGATAATTCATTAAATATTATTTTGTTTTGATAAATGTATAATGTAAAATAAATACATAATTTAATTTAATTTATTTTCTATAAATAAAGGGTTGAATTTTTTTATAAAATATTAATTCACAAATACCTAGCCTACTATAATTTTGTTTACAGATATTTTTAACATACCATTTTATCCGGATTTTTGATAATCCGGATAGGGTCCGGTTTCTTCAAGTCCAGATCAGTGAGACTCTAATGTAGATGCAAATTGTGAATTTTTAGTTATCAATGTTAAATCATATGGGAATGAAGAAGATAGTGGTATGTTCAGTAAATCTAAATTGGAATAATAAATATATTCTGGAAATTTTAATTTCCTTGAAGTTTAAAAATACCAGGTAGAAATTTTACCACACCTTATGTAATTAATTTAAATAAATGAAAACCCAAATCCACAAAAAATTTACTTTTATTTAAGCAAATATGTATTTATATTTTATAAATTTTTTTAGGATTTGGGTTTTTATTTATTTAAATATATTATCCACAAGTCAATACTTCAATAATGAATACCTTATGTAATTGTTGGGGATGAAGCTTTTAAGTTACATAAACCTATCATGAAACTATACTCTAGAGCAGCGGTTCCCAAAGTGTGTTCCATGGAACCTAGGTGTACCGTACAACAATCACAAGGGTTTCACTATTGGAACCATACATACAATATAGTTAAGCTTTCTGAAATTTTTTATTGTTTAAATAAAAAAGAATTATTTAATATTACACGTATTTTTAATTTTAAAAGAGGAAAAAATACATGTATATTATAAATATTATCATAATGAAATATTATTTTGACATTAACTAGTAATACCTATTTGTAATCTTAAGTTTAATCGACTATGTCAACTACATTTATAATATACCCATATCCGTAGTAATATTTAATATTAGATTTAGTCTTAAGAGGATACTATACCACCTACATTCCAATGTAAAAACAGTAAAAAGTATACTTTAAAGTAATTTTAGAGATAAAATACTCATTATAAAATAGATATAGGAGAACATTTCAGAGGGGAAACTTATATGCGTTTTTTTGAAAAATTTATCTTACTAATATATATAATAGTTACAGAGATTTAAAAATTTATAAAATAATGCATTATTTAATGGTGTTAAAGTAAATAATAATTTTATGAAAAAACTACAATGTAAAAATTATAAGCAGGAATCTAAATTTTTGAAAAACTATATTAGATTATCATAAATAAATAGATAGATACACCTACCTAATATTAATATATATATAATTTTTTTTGCTTACCGTTTCTGCCAGGGTTTCTGCTCACAATGGTAGTAATTGGCTTCCTGAATATTAAGATCTTTTAAATATTTATTTTGAGGATCATAAATAGGCGGATACCTTGACACCAAGTTCACAATAAATTCATCTTCATCTTTAGAACATTTTTTGGTAGATGGATTTTTTTTTATTTAAATAATATATGAGACACATATGCACAAAATTCACCACCAAATAGTTATCCAGTTATCCATTAACAAATAAACAATTAACATCCATAATTTATATAAGTATTAGTATATTAAATATGGGTAATAATAAAATGTTTTCCATCTCAAAATAAACCATTTGCTGAGTGAATGTAATTTGACTACTCATGGAACAGTTTACATTTGGATTGCTGAATGCGAATGTTGAAAGGAAATCATGTGCCTACATTTAATTTACATTGTATTAGCTGCAGCTGCAGGATAGGGGGCGCACGATCCAAGATGGCCAATCACGTTCAGACAAGGGAAACTACCTATTCCTTAAAAATTCACAAAATCATAAAATATAAATACCTACTAATAAATCCATAATAGTTGATTGATAAGGAATAGTAGCTAACCTAAGTAGGAATTTAACAAAAATGATAATGATTAAATTAAAAAAAAAAACACCCCCATTGATTTTTCGAGATCACTTTTCAACGAAATGGGACGGTTAAGAGTAAATATTATAAATTTTAAAATATATCATTCACATAAAATTTAAATAATAATCACTTCAAAATGAGGGGGGGAGAAATTATTGGAGGGAAAACAAGATCGTGGAAGTGAATATTAATACAAAATTGCCTTGGAATAGGAACTTTTTAGTAGCGCGTCAACGCAACAAAATGTATTCTTTCTTGGGGACGCCACTTTTGTTTACTCTACGACTGGTAATGACGACACCGCCATCTATCAGACCGGCACCGGTGACGGCGAACGTCATTTAACGCGATTTGTTAAGACGGCGTTCGCGAACTTCGAACGTAAATCAAACGTCGGAGGACGTCCGCAAAACGAAAAGGCCACACGGTTGACGGACGTAAGTCATCGGCGGACGTGGATCGTGTCGGAGAAAGCGTTGAAAATCAGCGACGCCATTTGCAGCTAAACGACGGCCGGTCACGATATCCGCACGCGGATGCCGGTCGTACGCGGCGGTTTGATAAAACTCCAAACCGCGCCGCCCGGGAAAATTGCCCGCGAGAACGCGATCGTTTCTCGGTAGAGAGGAGAACAAAACAAATCACGAGTCCCGAACGAAAATAATAATTAACGCGCGTAATATAATGTGATAAAAGAGAAAGAAAACGACGCGCGTAAACGGCCATTGTCGACGAGAGAAAAAAAAAAAATTATAAAACACAAACGAAACGAATATAAATAAAATTCATGCAATTATTATTACCTGCTATTTCTTTCTTCAACGTTTCTTTGGATACTTCGGACATGATGGCGTACCGTACGACGCGAAATAATAATTAATAAATTATCACGAATTTATATCCAACGACGTGTGCAGTGCGGTCGTTTTTTCTGTATAGTCTATGGCAAATTCGTTTGAACGGCGGCAGCGAAAAATTCGGTACGCGGAAACCAGTGAGCGAACACGACTGGTAATGAAATCGAAATCGAATAAATGACCGTCGCCGGTGTGGTGTTACTGCGTTGTGTGCGTGTGTGTTGGTAATTGGTATACGACTAGCCGTGGCTGTGTGTGCGACCGTATGGACAGGAGCAGAGTGGTCGGCGGCAAACGATTGCACAGCTTTATCATCGCGGGGCGAGAAAACGGTAATTGCGACGTTGCCATGTGCGACCGGCCATCGGTGATCGTTACTCCGAAGACGCGGTCCGGGACGCCGTATAACCGGCAACGTTGCGATTGCCGTTTTATTTCATGTTACCACGTTCGTTTTTTCACCGATATCGATACGCGACCGCGCGTGATATGAGCGTGAAACGTGCAGAAAATCGTGTCTGGTCGACGAGCGTTCAAATACATTGGCGATTTTGACAAAATTTAAAACGTCGTTTCGTCGATGAAATTATCGTTTCCGGGTGCCATTTGAACATTTGAAGTTTGAATTTGAACGCGCTCGAACGCACAAAAAACGCCGGTTAACCGCCCAGTGTATACCCCTTTACCAAAAATCTCACCGGAGTGTCACACTGTTTTCGCGTTATTGCTACTGTCGCCGCCGTCGTAACGGTCGTTTTTACAAACAACGCGCACACATAGATTATAAAGTGTAATATAAAATAAACCGTCATTCGAATTTTCGACCGGTTTATTTTGTTTATTGTTTGTGGGGAACATTGTGCAATGTGTATAATATAATTTGCATTTGCATAATAATATACTGTGTACTGTGTGTAGCACTGTAGTGTAAAATGTTCCTATCAATTTTTTTTGAGAGTATACTAAACTAAAAAAATACCCGAATTCTAATTTGTTCTATTTTTGCATTTTAAAATAAGAGAAAAGAGTAATGATAATTAATTTTAATTAATCATATTATAGAAGGCATAACTGACGTCGTTAATATAATATTATTGTAGATTTGCCCGCTTCGGTCATTTATTGTCAACTATAATAAGTAATAATTTATTGTAATAATAAAATTAGTTGAAGATTAATTAGTAATAAATAACACCATAAATTATAAAATAATTAGCTAAATTTAAAAATATCACGTTTATTGTACCTACTGCAGGGATTTACAGAAAAATAATATACAATAATTATAAATATACAATAATATAGAATCCAAAGTGTTATTCTTATTACGAAATTATATTGTCCAAGAATATTCCATGAAAACCGGCATTTCCCACAATTCCATAAATTAATCACCTAATTAATATAATAATTATAATTCTTCTTTCTATCTGATTTCGTTGAGTATATACGCGGTATACCCATGTTTTTTTTTAAAAAAAAAAACTTGAGGAATATACTCAAAGAGTATACTGCAAGTATGTAGTATAACCTATGGGAACATCACTGGTAATAGTGTAAATATATACACTGAAGACTGAACGTATTAGTTTTTGTTGGAAAGATAAAAATAATTTTTTGGACCTCTATTTTTAATATTTTTAATAACGTCCCCACGTAAATATTTTAAAATTCGACATTTTCTTACGAAGAAAAATAATAGAACTTGAAAATCGGTAATTAGTATTATACCTGGAAAGTTTTCTTATTGAAATTATTCAAATCGGTCAAACGATTATTTTTGAAAGAAAATTCCATCCAAATCACTCGGTAATTTTGGCAAAACGGATTTTTAACGATTTTTAAATTTGTATAGTGATATTTTATAAGTATTGCAAGATGCAACTTTTCAATCTCGTAATATATTATAACGTTTAAATGCAAAATTTAACTCTCGGCGTTTTTTTTTTTTTTTGAATTTTTTTTTATTAGTCCAATAAATAAAAAATTTAATTTCCACGATTCCGCGTTATTGCGTACAGTTACAAATTACAATAACGTTACATTACTCGTTTTCCATCGACCTTTGTCTCTTTTTACAATATTTTAATATCCCTGTTTTACGTCACCGTGTGCATTTTAAATTAACAAATCGCGTAGGTTTATGTATAAAAATAAACATCGCTCGTCCTGTAAAAATACTACTGTTTAATACACGCCTTTAGACACTAATTAAATTATTAATTACGTGCAACGCTGTAATTTAATCTATCATAATTATAACAATATAACATTACAACAGTCAATAATGATCGAACGATTTAATTGACTGTACTACTACAGTACACAGATTAATTATTGTACTTACACCTTACACGACAATATTGTAAACACGTATTGTACCTTGTACGTTTTAATATTCACATATACAAATTTTATGCTACTTGTTTGTTATCGCCCCGCCATAAATAAAATAAACATAATAAATTATGATGTTATAATAATTACTAAATTTTAATTACTGATTACTTATTTTTTTTAGACTCGCTAGGCTAGATTTTTGATTATTTACACCCACATAAATATAATATAAATGGGGGGGTATCAATCATGGAGGAAATTTCCAAAGGTCTCGCGAAGGTTGCACGAAACCACTGCCTATCCGCACCAGTATCAGGTCTATGAGGTAGGCATTAGGTAGGTATGCCGTAGTCCCTTGGGGCGTAGCCCTATCCTCACGAAAAGTGTCTCAAGAAGCCGGCAAGCGTAGCGAGCGTCCCTTCCAATTTAAAAGAACTTTGCGATTTTTTTTGATTTTTTGTATCTTAATTCTTAAGTATATGAACTGCAATATTGTTCAGGAATCACACTAATATATTAATATGATGTAAAATTACGTTTTCTCACGAGCTAAACGCGATAATTGTAGGAACAATAACGGCACACTCTTGGCGGGGCGATACATTTTATGCGGCGTACTGTCGATAACAAACAAGTACCAATTTTATTTTATTTTTGTATTTGATTTTCATCGTATCTTAGTCTTATCTTTTGTGTTATTTTGAGAATAATATAATATGTATTATCTTTATCACAATATCAAATACAAATTGTTGCTGTTGCCTGTTGTGTATATGACGTAAGTAAGTAAATAATAAATTATACGTAAATACTAAATTCTAAATATTATGTAGTACGTAGGTAACAATATTATTATAATATCTTATTTCTTTATTTTCATGTCAAGCATAATTTAGGCAGTGTAATTTTTTTTTATTTGTGAAGAATAATTTCATAATATATTTATTTTTTTTTTATTTTTTATAGTTTTATAGTTTATATTTTATATACTCGTACTTGTATATATATATATATAGGTTATAGGTAGTAAATGTTTTGAAAATGTTAAGAGAAACTATATAAATTTGAAGAAAAAAACAAATTGTACGTACATTTGATAATATCTTTAAAATTAATGGTGTTATTAAATATAATATATATTATAAATAATAAATAGTCTAAATTTGTTGTGAAATCTGGACAATTAACGTCCAGTAGAAAAATATAACTTTACATTTCAAATTTCTCAAAATTGACCTTATTTAAGGTAGGTACTCGTACATAAGTATTCTTATTATTTCTCAATACATTTAAAATAATGATTAGGTAATAAAAAAGAGAGAAAATTTTATAAATTTTGAAAATTGTGTTCAATCATACTTACATATTGGTTAACGTAGTTTCAAAATATTAGAAAAATATCCAACATAATTTTTTATTTTATAGGTATTTAAAGTTGAAATTTAAGTAAAATCCATATTTCGGTATGGATTCTATTATTATTAAATTTCAATATTTTACGATAATGTTAAATAAAATTTACAGGATGTTTTTAAAAATGTTGATAATTTTATTAAAGCTCTAATATATTTCACTTAACTCAGTTACAATTAATTGTAAATATTACATTAAGTTTTTTTTTTTTTTGTAGCTTTTTAAAGTATAATAATCAAGGTAAGGTGTGAAAATGATTCAGGTCTTAAGAGGATAAATCATTACATTCGAAAAACGATTCTGATCGAAGTACTGTCAGATTTGGTCATTTAAGATTTAAGTGACTCATTAAAGGGTTTTATGGGCATTTATATCGAACCTAATGACTATATGAATGTAAAAATTTTAATCAATAAATATATTAATATATTATATGATACTTATATTATCATATATTATATTTTTATCAAAATCGTATTTCCGAATGTAATGATTTATCATTTATCATATTATTTAGTATTTACATAATTTACTCTGCCTATCTATAAAATCTAAACTAGAAGTCTTGGGATGTTCTGTTGTGTTTAACATTAATCATTATGATACAGGTTAGTCAATGGGCAATAATAATAATTTTTTGCATCTATTTTAACAAAAAAAAATAAAATAAAAAAAAAAATAATAATAATAATAGAAATATCTATTATTGATATATAAATGTATTTATTAAAAAAATTCAGCATCGCCTTCATACTTTTTTTATTTTATTATTGTAATCTAGTTTTATTTTAGGTACCGTTCTGAGTTTAAAAAGAAATGTCGAAGAAGTTAAAATTGGTAATAATAGTTACCTACTTAGAACTTAGGTATGTTTTTGTAAGCAATGAACATATTATAATAAATATTCGTGTTTCCAATAGTTTTTTCTTACTATGTCCAAAATCTGTAATTTAACCTATTATATTTTAGTTTAAAATATAGCAAGTATATACCTACAATATACAATACATCCATACGACCAATAGAAAATAGTATTAATTGCCATTTTCAATCATCATATAATAAGTATATAATTATATATTATGTTAATAAGCACAGTTTAGTTGAGCTATTTTTACACATTTTTATTTATTTATGTGTAATTATTTGGAAAAAAATTTTAAAATTATTAAAATGATATTAAAAATTTAAAACTGTATTTATAATGAAATATCAATAGAAGATGTTACTAATGTTACTGTTTATAGTTTTATGAATGCTACGAGTGGATGGGTAATAAAAATTAATATACGTGGAGATAAAGAAGTACTGTTTTTCGACATTGCTGCACACTGCACTGTTGTTCCATAATTGTATTTTATCTATAATATACTGTATTAAACAGTTATAGTTATTAGCAGTAAGTATACTCGTATAGTATAAGATTATTGAAATATTGATTGCTGATGTAGTGTAGGTAATGTTAAAAATTTTAAATATAATTTACCGAACAGAGAACGCTTAACAGTTACAATAAACACATATTTAATTCATTAGATATTCACGTAATACACAAGTGATTAAGAGTGTTGAAAAAGACATTAAATAATTAAAAGTTTATTTTGTTTTGTAAATTTTATCATCGAACATATAAAAATGGGAAAATTCAAAGTATTATAAGAATTAAGAATATAGAGTAATAAAATAATTATTATAAATTTATTCATATATTATATAGATATGTACCTACCATTTTACGAGTACATACAAAATAATACAACATATGCAGGTATGTGTAAAATACTTCACGTTAAGTCATTAAGTGAATGGTGTGTATTATGGTTATAGTTTGGGTTTGTAAATTAAGTATCATAACCTTGAAAATATTTTAGTAGATAGGTGTATAGATAGATTTGTAAAATATACCAATATTAACAAAAATGTCATTTTTTGTGGGACATTAAATAAACATATTTTGGTCTTCTTACATTTATTCAAATACGAATATGTTATTTTATATAGGTGTAATATATTAATATGTAGTACCGTAATGGCCGTCAAATACAGAACAAAAAAAAAAATAATAATAATAATACTTAAGATTAACGCTAATTATTTTATTATCATTTGTCACTATATTATAAATATACATACCTATATAAAAAGAAACCACAACAGATATATATTTCTACACATAAAATTTACTTGACCCAGAAAGAAAATAGTAAAGTTAGTATTCAGCCACTGTCTGAATCAACTAACTTCACTATGCGCAAATGTGTCTCCTGTATACTTACAAAAAATATAATATACAAAAAGACGAGCTGATACTCCTGCCACATGGGATACAGGTGTGCAAATCATAGTGTTTAATTTTAATTAGAATTTGAATGCAATGATAAACCATTACGTTCGAAATACGATTATGAGCGAAGTTCAGACTGTTCAGTCAGATAATATGGGAATATTGATTAAAATTTTGACATTTTTTTTTATGAAATATTTAAATCGAAAACATTTTATTTACACATATAGTACATAAATGAACACCCTATAAAATTGTCCAGTCTCTAACTTAAAAATCGTCACAGTTATCGTCAAATATTGAAAACGAATTCGTAAAAATTTCAGTTTTAGTGAAAAATGCCGTTTTCTCGTCGTTTTTTCTCCCGAATAGGGTCAACTTTGAAAAATTCAAAAAATGACCTAAATAAAATACCAACTACATCCAATTTTCTACTGAAAACCTATATTATTCGTAAATATCGGAGTATTATTTCTGGTCGAAAAAATGTCTTCATACATAAATTTTATCACACAATTATGCATTATATAATTTATATATTATAAATGTCTAATATATCACTTATCTTTTGTGGTTCCTTAGAGGCTTTTTAAATTATTGTTTTTTGAAGAAACTATGTCTACGTTATATTTTTTGAAAATATTGGTAATTTACTAATTTTATTCGACATTTTTTAAAGAAACGTTAATGGTGTTTTATTATTATTTGAAACTTCTCTTATTAATACGTGCTAGACACTTTATCTCCTTTTATCCGTTTATGTTTTCTAACTAATTTCATGATTGTTTTGTTTCTCGTATCCATTAAATTCAGAATTCAGCTATCTCTTAATTTAGATTTTAATCTATGTTGAAAAATAGTGTATAGTAATTATGTTATGAGCAAAATTAAAAATCAGCAAAAACAAATGAAATTCTCACGTCTCAGCATGAGTGGTAAACTGGTAAGCTAAAATACTCAAATTAAAAAAAAAATTATATGTATTTTTACAATTATTAGATTAATTATTATTGTAGCATTTAGGATCATACAAAATATTGTTTCATTTACATATTTAATAATTATGTATGTCTTTAAAATAATAATGTGGAGTTTTTTGTATTATAATTATAATAAAATCAAATGCACATACATTTTTTATTTGGTAAAGAAACTTGCATTTGGGAGCGTAGAGGCCTAACGTTAGTTATCGTATAAGCCCCGCACTACATACACTGTCATGGCGAACTTGGTAGCTGGTTGCTTGCTCAACACAATCTACAATTGTGTTCAGCGACGGCTACAACGACGTATAACAGTCTCTTCTAGATGGATTTTTATGTATATTAGTATGGATCAAAAATTTAAAATTATGTTTAGCAAAGAACCAAGCAGTAGATCGTAATCAAGAAGTATATACATAGATGAACTAGGCTAGTAGTTCTTGACTGGTGAATAAAAATGACCAAAACCAAACCTATTTTTATTACCTACTCTGTTGCTGCTGTTATCTAATGCCTAGAAAACTCCCAAAATGCCAAGAATTTGGAATCTAGCATTTCAGCTTTAAACTCATGAGTAGTATTAATATCAGCAGTAACAAAATAATTCATAGGGACATAAATGAAGAAAAAATCAAAGGAAATACTCATGAAGGAAACAAACAAGTAAAATGATGACAAATTAAAATGAGTAGTAAGCCGAGGGCACATAGAGGAGACTTGTTTGATGAACCAAGTTACTGCTTCATATAAATAATGGAGAGAAAATGTCATATCTGAAAATTATGGATATAATATAGTACAGAAGCAATAGCTTAACACTTATACTACTTTTATTTTATCTAGACATCAGACAAATAAGAATATACCAATTTACATTTGCAAAAGTTAAAAATTAAAAACTGCGACTTTATTTTTTTATACGATTCAAAAATTCACAAATTATGTAATTTTATTGTTAACGACCTCAAGTTCAGAGTTATAAATATGGCATTTTTCTTTATATTTGTAGTCTTCGGTGAACATAATTGTAGATTGTGTTGAGCAAGCAATCAATCACTAGGCAACCGGAGTAGGGAATGTAGTGAGAGGTTATAAAATTTTTACTTTTGCAGAAATAAAGATGCCAAATGCTGCAAGATTTAAATATGTAAAATATGAGACAACAAATTAGGCAATTTTTCATTAAATGTAAACTTTCTCAATGCATTATTATTTATTCTAAATATTTAATATAAATAACAATAAATATAATAACACACTTCACATGACGTTATTGTACAGTACAACGAATAAATATGCGTTTTATTTAATAATAATTAAGTATAGATATGCTTGTTTATTTACAATATTAACTATTAACGTTGGAAAAATCCCAATTGCCTATTTATTGTTTGAACCTTAAACAATAAATACGGTTTATTGTGATCTATTGCATATAAATGTGTAGTGCTAAATGTACTAATTTATAATAATAAATTAATAATATTATAAATAAGTTATATAATATATTTAGGTATATAGCCATAAAGATATCGCCGGGAGTTAAATAAAATATTATATTTATATATTATATTCCAACCAGGACACTACTCTTTCGTGTTGATGAAGGTAACGACACTTTTTCTCCATTATATATAGGAGGCACCAAGTACCAAACCTCGTCCCCTTCATAGATGTGTTAAACCAATAACCAGCTTCCTACTCAGTTTGGTTAAGGAATGGATATTTCTGATCCTCGTGTGACTCGGGAGAGCCAAGAAAACTGTATTTGCACTCTGGTGAAAGGATATTTACAGCGATTTAATAGTAAGTCACTTCTTGCTCGTATACTATTAATAATATTATTTATCATATTATTAGGTTTATTCCTAGTATTTTTATTTTTTTTATTTCTTTTAGGGAAAAGAGCTAAGAGATAGTATGTACGTGTTCTATGTAATACTGTAGTGAACTTTTAAGTTGATATTGAGGACCTGGAGGAATCATTTTTGTATTACTGCGAATGTTGGAGAGATATGTATCATTTCGTTTATCAGTAATAACTAATAAAGTATTTTCTTTATTTATAGTACAATTGTATCATACTCTACAATCTACATATTAATATTATTATAATATAATACATAATATATTATTATAATATAGTACAATTGTATCACACTCTACAATCTACATATACTAATATGAGTTTATGATATATACGTAGGTTAGGTTAGGTAGTCTAGACATAAATACTGTCAGTACATTAAACCTTTATTAATCATAAAAATTATAAGGTACAAAATATTGAATGTTATATTTTAATAGTATATAAAATTACCTTTTAATCTATATAAAAATTATTCAAAATGCCCCCCCTCTTTTTCTATACAACGACGTAAACGTTCCGGCCACTGTTCAATACAATTACGAATTGTTTCTAATGGAATTTCCGATGCTGCCTTCACAATACTTTTCTTGAGCGACTCCAAATTTGGATGACGTTTCCTACAAGCTCTTTCCTCCAAAATATTCCATAATTCATAGTCTAGCGGGTTCGAATCTGGGCTTGCGGAAGGCCAATCAGATGCCTTTATAAAATGCGGAACATTGCTTTCAAGCCACTTTTGTGTTGTTTTTGCTTTGTGGGCTGGTGCAGAATCTTGTTGGAACACCCAATCAACTCCTTCGAACAAAGTATCACTGAGAGGCTTAACTACTGGTTCTGAGACACTAGTCTGATATACTCGAGCCCCTGTTTTAACCCCGGCTTCACAGAAATGAATTGATGTGACACCGTGCCATGACACACCCCACCATACCATAACCTGAGCGGGGTGATGACCTCGTTGAACGCGTGAAACTTTTTTTTTTGCCTCTAAGGACGACCTAGCATATACCCTATCATTTTGTTTGTTATATTTTTCTTCTACTGTGAACATTTTTTCATCTGTAAACAAAATATTTTTGAATTTTTTTCGACCGTACCTACACGCGCAACAGATTTTTCGATCTTTCGTGTCTAATCAATTTAAGTTTTTCTGTTAATCGTACATCGTGCTTGTACATCGTTTATATGCACGCATATGTAAGTCGTCTCGAATTATGCGTGAGACCGAACGCGCATTAATATTCATCTCTCGCGCGATGATTTTCTGTTTACGCAGTGGGTTTCGATTAATTCGGGAACGAATAGCTTCAACTGCCTTTTTTGTACGAACAGAACGGGGGCGTCCACTTCTGTCCCGATCAACAACATCACCAGTATTCCGGTAACGTTCGAGAGTACGATAAACAAAACGTTCACTTATTTTAAGCGGTTTGAGAATAGCATAAATCTGTGACGCATTTTTTCCTACTTTGTACAAACCGATAACGGTGACACGTGTGTGGCACAAATCGTTCCACTCCATCATTACGATTAGTACTATGGCAGTTCGCAATGATCGGAACTTGTACAATAAACCGACTGTCAATCAATGACAGTGTTACCCCTATTGAAAAAGTAAAACTTCTTTATAAGGCATAGTATTGACAGAACTTTTGTCATGACATAATATGGCTCCCCTTCTTTACAATAGCCTTTTTAAGTAGCTTCTGTTGTCGTAGTCGTCGGTGAACACAATTGTAGATTGTGTTGAGCAAGCAACCAGCTACCTCATATGATATGGTGAGGTATAAGGTGCGGATCATATACATAATAATATGGACATAACTTTTATTGATTAAATAAATAAAATAACACTTGTCTATATTTGAAAATTATGTAGGTCATATGACGTTATGACTTAGTTACTAACATTAGATTGCTCATTGGATGAAAGATGTAACCCGACAACAAGAAGAGCTGATAAAAGTATGGGTGGGATAAAATTGCAAAGGGTTGTATTTGATTAAAATTTGAATATATTGATACCTATATCATCAGTCATCAGTTCATCACATACAAAAAATCGATTCTGAGCAAAGTTAGATAATATAGGTGGTATTAACTATAAATTATTGATTTAAGTTTTCACATATTTATTAAAATGCAATGTGTGTACTGTGTATCAGTAGTTCCATAGTATAATTTCACATTTTTATAGTCGTATAATTATTTGTTTTATTTTCATTATTTTTAACAATTCCTAAAAGAAAATGCGTTTTTATCCGCTTTGGACGGATGAAAATAATCGTTTTAATGTTGAAACTATTAAAGCGCTAATAATTATGATAAAAAATTATTTTAAAAACTATTCTTGTAATGAGTATTAACGTTTTCTATTAAAGAAAGTAAGTTACTTTTTTCAATATGTTCAACCCAAAAGTATACAAAAACAGAAGAAATTGATTAAATATCGCCATCAAATTAAAAAAATTAAAATTATTTATGGGTATATTTTATTTATTTTATTTATCTTATTGTAAAAAGAATTTATTTTATTTTAATAATCAGTTATTTATTTTAATAAAAATTAAAATGTTAAAAGAATTATTTGTTATAGTTATAGTTAATATTAGATTTAATGAACTATAAATAATTTAATTTGAGTGAGGAGTGACTAAAAAGAGTAAAAAGAAAATTCTTCTTATTATATTTCAATATTTTTTACAATAATGTTATTTAAAATTGACAAATTTTTTTAAAAATTTTGAATATTTTATTGTATAGCTTAAATACATTTTACTTAACTCAGTTCCAATTAATTTCGAATTATTACATTTACGATTTTTTTTTTGTTTTTTTTAATAATAGCTGTATAAGTATATATGTTACCGGAAATGTTGACAATTAGGAAATGATGACAATTCCTAGACAATTTTCACAATTCCTAAAACAGTTAGGAATTGTCAACATTGCCTAGGAAATTTTAACATTTCCTAACAATAGAAGGCAATGATGACCAAATTAATTAATAAAATATATTATACATCATATTACATAGGTATCACATATTAGTATACCTACCTATTACATATTATATTATATTATCACAACTTAAACCACCGTTACACTTGGAATTGCAAATTTGAAATATAGATTTGCATGCTTGTTTTGCATTGGCACCTAGTATAACATTTAAATTTATATTAACTACAAATAATAATTCCAATACAGAAAAACGTAATAGGTATCTGTATTATAAGTACTTAGGTTACTTTATGTAAAATAAAAAAATAAAAATAAATAAATTACTCTAATACTGTTAATTCCTAAAGTCTCCAGGAAATGATGACAACTCCTAGTCAATGTTGACAATTCCTAAAAGAGTTAAGAATTGTCAACTTTGACTAGGAATTGTCATCATTTCCTGAAATGTCAACATTTCCGGTAACATATATATATATAAAAAAGAGTCGGTACTCCTTCCATAGGGATACAGGTGTGCAAATCATAGTGTTTAATTTTAATTAGAAATTGAATGCAATGATAAACCATCGCATTCGAAAAAATTATTTTGAGCGAAGTTCTGTCAAATATGGGCATTTAGGTGACAAGGGATTTTATGAGCATTTATATTGAACTTAGAGACTTGAAAATTTTGATAGGTTGTTCATTTATGTACTATATGTGTATCTGTATAGTCCTTATAAGTGTGATAAAATTTTGCGTTTTATTATTTTATAAAAAATGTCAAAATTCTAATCAATATTATCTGACTGAACTTCGCTCAGAATCGTTTTTTCGAATGCAATGGTTTATCATTGTATTCAAATTATAATTATAATTAAACACTATGATTTGCACACCTGTATCCTTGCGGCAGGAGTATCTGCTCTTCTTTTTATTTCTAATTGTTATTTCACTCAATTAATTGCTTCTTGTACATAAAAGTTGAATATAAAGATAAACATGGTTTTAATAAACGTCTCTCTACGCCTTTCTTATTTTCTGCTATTTTCTGTCTCCGTAGCGTTCTGTTCCTATATCGTTTTTATAAGACTCTTAATATTTAATTTGTCGAGTTTGCAATCCCTGATTTCTCCAAAATCCGGAATAATTTTTTTCGTTTTACATTGTCAAACGATTTTTCTAAATTTTTCAATGACTTGTCTAACTACAAATAAAGCTTCTCTTATGCCTCTTTGCTTCCTAAAACTAATCTGATATCTATTATAAACTATTTACAGTGTTTTCTATTCGTCTCAGCACAATACGTGTTACGTGTATGAATTTTTGGTGCGTATGAGAGAAAGCTCAATGTTCTTTCACTCTATTTCAGTAATAGGAACATAGATCTCGTTCGTGTATATTCAGGTGGCTACGTCGCTTACAATTATTAACATTAAAGGTCCCGTATTGTCTTTAATGTTATAATTTTGTGCCATTTATTTCCTTATATTATATTTTATATTATTTTCCTAAAATTAATATTATAATATTTATGTATTGTGTAGCTTTTCTATTATAACGTGGCCAATTTGACTGTGGTTTATTGTGTTTGGGGAAATTCCTTGTTTGTTTGTGGATATCCTTTCTAGGAAAAAATGACTGCTTACCACGAGGTTTTTAGATACTGCAAAATTTATTATTTTCGTACCCCATTGTCATTGATCATTTATGTAAACTTTCTTGTCCAATAGTCGGCCATTAGTTTGACTTACATTAAGCTAATGGTAACGAAATTATTGTTTTGAACATAGATAAAAATTGTTAGTTTGAAAGGAATACATAGAAGAGTTTATACAAAATAGAAAACACGGAAAAAAGGCATAGAACAACAGAAGTTGAAAATGAAAACGATGATTTTATTGAACCTACCATAGTGATGGAAGAAATTTAATAAGCAATAATTAAGAAACTAAAGCGTAATAAAACCCCGAAATTCTATTCGAATAAATTAAAAATTAAATAGAATTAATATAACTGTCGAAGTAAAAATTATTTTATTTCCAAATATCAAACTAATATCAAACATATTTTAATATTGTTAAATATAGTTACATTATACTTTATAGTAAAATTTGTGTAAACATTACGTCTAGAAAATATTTTAAATTGAAGAATTACTATGTAATTGTAGGCTAGATGTCGCTAACAGTACCTTAAGTTGTTCAAAACCTAATAAATCCTATCTACTTAATAATAATAAATTTAAAAATTTTTTTGACATCCTATAAGTTTTAATTTATAAGTTTATAACCATTAACCATTAACCTTATCTATATTATTTTATGATAATAACTATTTCAATAATCGTTAACTATTATTTGTAATAATGCAAGTTGATAAATTAAATATTCAATTTGAAATTAAAAATCATATTGTAATCTTTTGGTTATAGACCATGGTAGTTTAAATATTATATACCTAATATTTTTATTTATAAAATTCCACTCGAAAATAAAAATAAACTAATTAATCTTGTAGAATATAAATTATCAGATGAGAGATGCATGTAATAAAATGGACCTAATTCGACCTTATGGCGTATCCACTTTTCAAGATCTAAGTCCAACCGTCTAACTTTAATACAGGTAAGTACCTAATACAAATATTATTATACAATTATTACGAACAGTATTTTTACGTGTGTTCTGACATTAATATTTTTCAATCTGACTTTTTAAGTAACAATAATTGTAAATAATTATAATATAATTAATGAATTTAAAATAATTAAAATCTATCTGTGTAACAATGTTAGATATCCTGAATATATTATTTTTTATCTTTATATTACTTACAAAATATTATAACGGACATTTTTTTTTTTTTTTTAATGTATACGTACTAGTGTTGGATATAGTATAACATAACGTTCGTATTAAATATACCTCGGTACATTGTGGGTAATTGAGTTTTAAGACCATTATACTACTCTTTGGTGTTAACCAAGGTATATAATATACGTTTACGGTTTTTAATATTTTTGCTACTTTTTTTGTAACACATTTTTAAAACGAATTACCGTCTCAGTTTCAAGTCGTTAGAAAACGTGAAAGAACCGTTATAATAATGGTATTTTTCCTTTTTATATTTGAAAAAACTTTTGTAAAGATAAAATTCTACTTATCTACACGAGAATATTATGATGATATACAACTATATAATATATATACGGGGAACAATACGAGTATGTAAAATGTTATAAATTAATATCCATTGTATATATACCTAATATTAGTTAAATTTGTGCCTATTTAACGTTACATTATGAGGTTTAACTGTTAAACTGTGTATATAATTGTGTATTTTACAATACTTAAATGTACTATATATGACCTGAAGTATAATATATTATAATAAATTAATATTGTTGTTGTAAAAGATTAAAATTTTTAATATACAACATATTATTAATTGACTATAAAAATTTTATTTTTTCTCCATACATTATTTAATATGCGTTGAAGTTGATCGATCGTAATGATACGATATATGGTTATTGCCTTATTGCGGTCAACCAATTTTGAAATCGTATAAAATAATGATTACTTTTATCAACGTGTAGGTACCTAATAAAAAATCGTAAAAATTATTAATTATTTATTTTAAATTCAAACATTATACCTGTACGTATATTTATAGGCTTATTAAAAATAATATTATCACTCGTTTTTCTTACGCGAGTAACGTGAGATTAAAATTAGAACATTTTGTTTTACACATATTACGACGCTCTCTGATTTCATTATCATATTTTATTAAGTTAGGATATCGTACGGAAAAACAACGATGTTAAATTTTACATAAATAAATAGATATAATATTATGATATAATAATTTATTTAAATGTATAATATATTTTACAGTTTACCTACGCACGATGGCGTAATCTACAGAAAAAAATTAATTCGAATTTACCACGTTTCCAAACGATGGTTTTAACTCTAAATTAGTGATATCGAATTTCTCGTGTAATTGGAAGAAAACCCACATATTCTTATAAACTTATAGTAAGTACGAGCATACTGGTTATAATTAATGTATAATAATATGAAGTACGTTAAATTATAACGTAGTATAATTTAATCTTTCTTTCTTGACTCGAGTATAACGTTTTCGTATAAATACCCCTGTTGAAAGACGAAACGCGAATAAATGACCAAAAACAAATTTTGGTTATTCTTCACTTTGTATACTTTGTGTACGTACCTACCAACTTTTGTCATATACGTCTCGGTCCTTTTGAAATTTTTAGATTTTATACGATGTACCCGTGTATTATATACGAATATGATTATATGAATGCATTAGTATGCCTTCAAATTTCTAGACGTATTTATTATAATATTAGTAATAGGAAATTAGGAACGTTAGTAAATTGATGTTATATTGAAGTAGATTTATTTATTTTATTTCTTTTAAAATGTGCAGTAGCCTTCTATTATTATTCATCGATTATTTGAATTTAACGATTATTTTTAAAATTAAAATAAATATTTTTATTTTTTTATTTTTGGCATTGAGTTCATTCAACGTCATTCACACAAATTTATTAAAATATTCAATAAACTCGAAAATATGACGTATGCGATATAAACAAATTCCGTATAAATGATGATGCGAATCAATCAATACAAATAATTTCACGTTCAAACTATACGTAATTATAAATAATTATAATACGTATATGAACAATGAAGTGTTAATTTGTGTATAAGATAAAATATTTTTTTTTTTGAAAACTGAAGAATTTTTTTTACCATTGTCCAATTGTATAATGAACTATAAATACTATAATGAAACATTCGCGTTATATTTACAAGTTATATTATTTACGTTATATCTGATATCGCGGTGTGTAATAATTTAATCGTACTGTATAACGATATCATAACGAATGAATACAGAGCGATACAAATTCATGTTATACATAAATTATGGATAAATTATTGTAACTTGATATTATTCTTGTTTTACGGAATATTTTATGTATTCCTGAATTTTATTCTACGTAAATTGGACGCAAGTTATTTCTATCGTTTTACAATTTCAACGTAACTATAACGAATATAAAATTTAGGAAAAAAAATAACAAGTACATAGCGAAAAGAGACAGTGGAGAAACGGCCGATAACAGGGAAAATCGATAACTCGACATTTTCGCCGACAGCTCGAATTTATATTTTATTTTTTCCCATCTCGTCTTCGTAAAATCGGTTAAGTAATCGTCCCGTTATATTGTAAAATATTTACCAAGTTTTTATCGTGCGTTTTTCTCAAAAATACATTATTTATTAAGCTTACGACATGGAATATCTCTATAGTATGTACTTTACAGCCGTAAATATTTTAAAACGACGAGTATAAATAACTGCATTATGATTTCATTTATAATATTAATTAATAATTAATTTAATTTAAATCGATATTTTTTTTTTTATAATATTTGTATGAATTTTAATTTAAATATTGATTTAGTTTTTTTTTTTTTTTTTAAAAAAACAACATAACTCGATCGATACCCAACTATACCTAATTGTAATAAATTAATAATTAAACGATATTATGTACATATTGTAAAGGTATAATTTATTGTTGAAATATTAACTCGTGGATAATATACTCGTATTTAAATAAATAACCCAGATTCACCAAAAACTTTTATTTAAGCAAATAATTAATAATAATACATTTTTATTTGCTAAAATAAAAGTAAATTTTTTGTGGATTTGGGTTTTTATTTATTTAAATTGTAAAGGTACATTAATAGTTAATACTTAATACGTCAATTGAAATGACGAGTAACTTTTGTGTTTAACTACTGAATTTAAGGCGTTTAACATAGGCAATAACACGTTGACATGTGTTAGTTGTATAGTCTTCACTGAGGAGCACAAGTGTAAACAGTGTATTTTCAGCAATAATTATATTGTCAAAAATACTTTAGTCTCAAATATTCAAAAAACGATATCATTATTTATGGTTGTTTTCTAATTAGAAATAAAATTCGTTTGTAAAGAATAGTTTGATGATCACACACAGTTTTAGTATAGTATTATAGTCTACCTAGTATCTAATAGGTTGTTTATATATTTAGAATTTTAACAAATTGTGAAATAATATATTGAAAAATGTTTAAGCGACGTCGTAATATTAAAATTAATGTCACACTTCTTTAAGATTTAATATTACACCGTTAAGATCTTTTAACGAAAATTTCGAATTACTCAAATTGGTTCTAATATTAATAATAATATAACTTTAAACAAAATATTAGTGTAATAAGAGTCCATTCAATATTCATTTATAAAGACCCTGTTATACTGCATCTCGTATTAATGAGAAGTGATTAATGTTTTTTTTTTTTTTTTATGTATAATTTTGTTAAATTTAATAGTTAATTAAATTTTATGTATAACTTAGTTAAATCAAAAGTCAAAGAGAAAAAAAAATACTACTAATTCAGGTTAGATTTACTTATGTAACGTCGATTTTATAAATATTATTAAATTAATGCTATTAGTTATGTAAATTATTTAAATGTAATATATTTAATTAACAATTACAATGTTGTGTATACCTATTAAAATAAAATATAAATTAATTTATATCGAATAAAAATAAAATTAAATATTTATATTACGTAGACATTATTTAAGTTTACCGACTAATTTTGTCTAACTCATCGAAAGTGTAAAATAAAATAAAAAAGTAATCAAATATTCAATTTAATACTTAAAAACATTTAGGTATATATTATAATTATAAAATATTATTATTTTAAAAATGTCAATTAACGTTCTGGGTCTTAGGCGAGAATATATATTTTTCTATACGAGTGAAAAAAATAATGCGAACGAACAATCCCTTGTCGGCGAACGAAAATTGAAAATCCTTGAACGACCCTATTCGTAGACGCGGGGGAACGATCACTTCGATCACATCTCGTAATAATAACACAACAATAACATAATATTATAATGTTATCATTGATATCGAAATCGTCGTTCATAATAATATCACCGTGGAGGTATCATACCAATCGTAATTTATAAAAATGTATTAACAATTTGTTGTCAGATTTAATAAAGTGTACCCCCATGTAGTGTGTACAAATTCTTCGCTATTTATCGTTTTTGTATAAGTATATTATTTATTATTATATTTAACTAAAAAAAAATCAAAATTTTATATTAAATTTGAGTGAAAGTAATAATAGATACATTCGAAATATTAAGTACCTATTTTAAAGTAATTTTTTACTCGATATGCATTTTAACGCATTAAACAAAATATATTAATATCAAAAAACTGTTGTATATAAATTTTGTTAATCGATATAACGTTATAAATTTATAATGTTATATACCCATACAAATATTAGTATATCTGTTGTGAAAATATTTTTGTTTAATCAAATTCGACATTATTGTTTTTCGGCGGAAGTGATATTAAATTTAGGACAACAACACAATATTATCACGTTATCGACATATTATTGACGAGTGACGAATAAAAAAGTCATAAATAAATATTAATTATTATTGAAATAACGTATATACATAGTACATATAATAATACGATGTATATTATAAATATTTATTATAATTACTGTTGAAAATCCTATCGTGTAATTCTCTAACGAAATCGGATTTCTACGAATTTCGTCTGGACCATTATTTGTTTCTAAATTACAAATATCGAAAAAAACAACACTTCCGAGGATTGTGTTATCGAATATTAAAATAAATATGGTATTATAATATTTTATAAGAGATTTTTCTCGGAATAAACAACTCTAAAAATTGTATAAAATAATAACCATATACGTTTATTAATCTCTGTATATAATACATAAATTCTCGTATAATATTAATATTTTTACAAGGACATTACCTGTTATAATAATACTGTAAATATATCATAAAAAAAAAAAAGTTATTCTAGTCCAGTGTTTACTCGATTTAATTAATTTTATTTGTATCATTCCTAATTCCTAATAAACGAACTCGTTGCCGGTTACCAGAATCACTTTGTAATATTATACAAGAGTATAATATTTTAGCGATACGTTTTTTTTTATCTAATTTCATTATGATTCATAGTCTTTATAATTTCCATTTACCATAATAAATAAAAAAAAAAAAAAAAAAATAAAAAATAAAAAGTATATATAATATATACCTAACAATATTTAGTCATTGTCTTGTCGAATCGTAAAAACTTAAATTTAAAAAGTTTTTATTCAATTAAATGTCTCAATAGCGTATTATCGAATTTTTTTAGAAAACCCGTACATATACGGACTGTTATAAATTATAATAATATTCTAGTCGATCGCGGTTAAAGCGTTGTTCGTTTTTATTCAGTCGGAAGATTTAAACGATTTCATATTCTCGTATCGGTGTATAGGTGAACTATAGATAAGTGCGTATATCGTTCGATTTTTTAGAATATTATATTTTAATTTTTAATATAATATATTGAACAGTGAACACGGTTACGGTTGTCAGTAATTCCGTATCGTAGTTTTGCGAAATTATACACGTCTATATGTATAGGTATATTAAGAGTTTTAACTTTAATATTCTTTATATTATTATATTACAGTTAAATTATTGCATTTGGTATGAAAACGCGATGTTAAATATTTCATATTGAATTCGAAGAACGTTATAGAGAGAAAAAGGTTTGCTTATATACAGTAAATGCATTCGAAAACGCGTATTTTATATTAAAATAAGAAAGGGATAATAATAATATATTATATAGGTATACCGAGAAATTTGTTTACGAGTTATAAAACACGCGAAGGGGGCTGTAATTCTAAGAATCGCGTATTATTAAGTGTGTTAAAAAAAAAGATCATAATTTTTAATTATTCATATTTGACTGTATAGTAATAAAACTTCGTATATTTTATTGTAATATATTGTTTTTTTGTTTTTTTTTATTTTTTATATATATAACAAGCGTCGTTTCTACATCGAATTCGTATCCCTGTCTCCGATGTGTATGTTTGATATTGTATAATTATTCTGCGTTTAAAAATTCTTTAAGTTTTTATCCAATATTCTATTTTACCATATAAAATATAATACCCATGCACGCAATGCCCTACAGCTGCGGTATATAATTTTTCTACCAATCGTATATACATGTATATACCGCGGTCGCATTGATTTCCCATGTTATATGGGTATCCAATATAATTATATACGCGGTAACCAAAGGACGAAGGTGGCATATAGCGTATAATATTACATCTATAATTTGCGCATTATAAAATATTATATTATGTACATAATAAACTTACAGGCCGATTGAAATTTTACTAGTATAATGTTATAAGATATGATATTATTGTGATAATAATTAAAAATACCTAAAGTAATATGTGATAAAATTAAATATATGTTTTTTTAATCATTGATATTTTAATTACAGTTTGGCATATCAAAAATCTTTATGATGGATAACACTTAAAAAAAAATATACAACAACAAATTCAAATATGTTTTAAAAATTTAAATCCAAGTCGAACCAAAATTGCACAATTTTGTCTATAGCTTATTATTGTTATTGGTCTTTTAGTCATACTCGTATTTTATATGATCGTCAATTCTAAGGTAAAATCAAATTAATTTACACGTACCAAAATGTCCAATATAGTGGCCGGTTTACACGCAACGACTTATTTACACGTTTTATCGACCACGACAAATCGTATCAAGTAAAAAGGAGCGTGTATACAGCAAATCGTATGTTTTATAAATAGGATTTGATGTATACTCAGTCTATTTTACTTGATACGATTTGTTGTATTCGATAAAACGTATAAGTCGTAGCGTATAAACCTGCCTTATTAACAACTCAATACACAATCATACTACAATGTTCATTTACTTTTCACACACTGATACAAGTGCGACCGTATATATATTTATATTATTGCCTATACTTAATAAATACTCGGCTTCAACTATACCCTAATAAATTATAATATACGTAATCTATAAGCATTGTAGCGTATATCTAGACACATTTTATACCATGGTTATGCTTTTTTTATGAAAATAATATAAATATTGAATTGTATTTTCCTTTAGTTATTATATATAAGTAGTGGTAATGGTAATGGTAATGGTAGTGGTAGTGGTAGTGGTAGTGGTAGTGATAGTGGTAGTGGTAATGGTAGTGGTAGCGGTAGTGGTAGTGGTAGTAGCAGTAGGTATAGTATTAGTAATTATTATAGCATGGGCGTGCCCAGGATTTCATTTTGGGGATGGTTTTACCATAAATATGTAGTATCCTTCTAACATATAAAAATATAAAAATAATAAGTGTAAAAGCACGCATATAAATGTAAAATTTGTCAACTTTTTGTATATAATTTATATAATAATAATATTGTTATTATATCATATTATTATTAAGTTAAAAAAAATAAAATAAGCCGGTCAATTCGGGGGTGGTTTGTACTCCAAAACTATCTTCTTCGGCATCACGCTCCTATATTATAGTAATTATTTCTTCACGTTACTGTACGGGTTCAATTAGTCGTATTTTGTCTCTTTTATAATATTTTACTATATCGTTAAATATGTTTTTATTCGTTACGTAGAAAATATAATATAATGAACGATGTAACAAGAAAGATGCACAAGGAAACAAGTTTAAACCCCAAAATCACACCTGTCGGATACGTCTATATATACTGTCTAAGTTCTAAGATTATATACGATATATATATATATTTATGGTCGAAAATTTTTTAGATGGATTTATTGGTGTGAAGTTATTTTAAAAATAAAAACTGAAATATTTATCTCGTGTAAATGTAATAATATATTATATGTTTTATAACAATATATCGTGTTATATGGGCGAGAATCGAAGGATTGCACTTTATTATCTGGTACATTTACCCTGGTTACCGCAGGTATTTCAGCAACTATAAAATATTTATATATAAGAATACGCAAATAGATATTAATATGTATTTTTTATATGTACTATTCAATATATAACGTCGATAAATTACAATAAAAGTACGCCGGAGTGACGTTTAGTCACGTATAATATATTATATTATAATACGAGTATACTTTCGAAGTTTCAAAGGATACACACGTATTATATAGGTAATACGCGTGTGGAAATACTCCGTGCAATGGTCCAATAATTATTTATTTGCATTTTTTCCAATAATGTTGAAACTTATATCTATATAATATACGTATACTATACATAAGCGTGATATATAAAATAATAGCTGTAATATTGTGAAAGAATAAACTAAAAAAAAAAAAAAAATATTTATCGTAAAAAACCCATAAAATAATAATATAAAATTAATTATATTATAAATAGGTTATAAGAGTATATTATACGTAATATTTTATATTTTTTATAATTTTTTATTAAAAATTTAAAAAATTCTCTTTTTTTACGGTCAAATATATCCATTTATGATTATGGTATAAGAGCGTTTTATCTCATAATATGTACATCCCTAAAACAGATACCTAAAAGGTAGATAACGGTAGGTCGGTAGTAACGCACGTATTATATATTTATTTTTCAAATTAAACGGAAATTGCGCGCGAAAGAAAAATCCAATTTTCTGTCGTAAAATTTGAAAACGAAATGGGTTCTATATTTTCTGCACACCGCGTTATACGCCATCGAAGTGGCTCTCAAACTTTTATCGCTGCAATTGCACGTATATAGAATTTAAGTTAGCTTAATTAATATTAAGTGGTTATCAAAACCAAAAGGTCTCTAATAATTTATGATAAGAGTATATTATAATTTGTACAAATATACTGAGCGATATAGTCCACTTTTTTGTAACCCATTCGGCATTCAATTAAATCGTATTATATTATAATATATAGAATTTTAAAAGATTTCTCTCGACTTGAAAATTTGGAATTTTCAAATTGACCCGACACTATAATATTAAATACGTGCTTTTCATATTATTCTAAATTGTCAGTTTATATCTGTTTACATTTAAGTATATTTAATATATATATTTTTAAGTCAACTGGTTATCATAAAACTTTGAAGTAATACAAAATTTTATTTTTATATATATATTCTAAGTAAGTCATTTAATTCCCATTGAATATACCTATATGTACATAAGTTCAAATAAAATATATATTTATAAACTATACATAAAATAATAATTATTATTAATTATGAGCGGTTTGAAAAATGAAAAATGATAGAAAACATGTCGCGATCCGAGATCCGACCGTATAAGCGTGAGCTTATAATATTGTAACTATCCGCGCATTGATTGCGAGACGTTAAATTTTTTTAGGATGAGTAAGCAACGAAAAATTCAAGTTTTAAGTATAAGTAATAAATGGAGATATCGTTATATGGCTTAGAACATTTCATATTTTTCTTTGAAACGTATAAAAAATGGACTTGGAAATGCTTAGGAAATATTATTTACAAAAAAAAAACTTTACACGGGTAAAATATAAATACATATTATATTATTATATAGGCGGGTTATGATAATATTTAAAAACAAATATTATAAATTTATAATTTATATTCTGGAGTTGATATCTATACGTATTTTGTCGGTTAAAAAATTTGCCATTCGACATAATATTGTACGTTTCGTAGGTTTTTTTTTTAAATTCCACCGCGTTGTTCGTTTCTTATATTCGCATTACACCGAAGAATATTCGAGAAAGAGTTAATACTCGCTATAACGAGCGAACTGGGCGGAAACAAATTTTTATACTCGACCTCGCTCTAATACGATCGGTGTTCGCGCGCGTTAAATCGTAAAACCGTCCCGACAAATTTCTTATTACTTTTGGTCGTTTATGTGTATAATATATACAGTGTATACCTAATATTGTAAACGTCCAAGTTTCTATATAATATATTTATTATATTGTTCGATGCGTATACACCGGTATAATAAATATATTATTACGTATACGAAATATAATATTCTCTCCGGTCGTTCGCTTTACGACTCTAAAAATATTATATATTGTGTACAATTTGAAACGAACGAAACAACGTTTTAGAAGTAAATATACTAAATAGACGATCGTGCGCAATGCGAATATAATAAAAAAATAAAAAAAAAAAATGAAAAAAAAATTGTGCATTATAAGGTACCTATATAATATAATATTTATGCGTCGTAAATAATTATATTCAGATTCGTAACGAAATAATATGCATCGTGCACGATCATTTTTAAAATGAAAAAAAGAAACAAAGAAATTGTAAAAAAAAAAAAATATATACAATATCATTGATCAATAAAACATAACATTATACTTAATATACTTGTATATTATATAAGAGTAAAACGATTTATCAATTTTATATTAGTAATGATAATATTGAATATATTTTGTGTTTACAGATATTTTTTTTTTTTTTTACTTAAGACGATCATAATATTATTATACTCGCTCAGATTACCCGTTAATTGGTTTGCACGAGTTTTGGAAATGTAAATCCACGACAAATCAACCGTTCGAGTCGTTCTCTATAAGTGCAGGTATGCGTAATACAATATTATTCGTATACGGAAACGATCGAAACTCGTTCCAATCTCTATAATTATATATTTAACACGTCATATTATTGATACGCGTATACCTACCTTATAGAGGTACGCGTGAGTATATTGAAATATAACATATTACGCGTTAAAATAAATTTATGTAAAAAATTCACTCGTATAGGTTATTATAAAAATTAAATAGGTACTCATTATATTATTATTAGCTTAATTCGTTCTGGTCGACGCAGTACACAATAAAAAAATAGTAAAATATTATGATTTACCAGTCCGCGTTTAAATTTTTTTTTTTAATGTCCTCCCGTATACATTGTATAATAAATTCATCGGTTAATGTTACGTTTTTTTTTTTTTTTTTTTTTTTTTATCGTTCTTAAAATAATACGTTTCTATAATATAATACAAACAATTTTCGAGCCATTAAACGTGAATTTTTCTACACGCGTTTTCTAATATATTTTTCAATTTTTTTTTCCTATAATATTATGTTATATTGTTATGTACCTACGCCGAACAAAATATTACGTTAAGGTCAAAGTCAGATAGAATAAACTGAGAACCACTTAAATATTGTAGTTGTATTTACTGATTAAATTCGATACAATCAAACGGATATAACCTGCTGGCCGCTGGGAAAATAAAATCCGGTATTAAATGATAAAATTGTGTTTTTATTTTATTATAAAGGCAATAAAACTTTTCATTATTTGATGTATTCAGTTCAATATAAAATTGCAGAAAACCGCATTCTTATACATATATATAGGTTTATTCACGACAAAATACAGAATATTGTCTATATACTTATACCTATTATACTGACCAACTTTATAAATGGCTCCTGAACTTTGTTTAATAAAATTGTAATAGAAAATGATATTAAAAAAAAAAAAAAAAAAAAAAAATGTTAAACTATAAAATTAATTTAATATTATATAAATTTGTTATTTAAAAATTTACGATTTTATAATATTACGCAGTTTTAAATATATTCGAAGTAAACATCGTGTTTGAATTCGATTAATAATAATATAATATACAATTTCATAACGATTATTTTTAACTATTAATAGTTACTATTATAATAATTATTTATATAGGTGTAATAATTTAGATAATATGTTTCTGTTAAAAAATATATTACAAATAAAATATAACAACTAATATAATGAAAAATTTTACCAGTCTTAATATTCTTAATGTCATTCGAATCCTAGACATAATATATTTGTTTATATGCTACCGCGTATCTGCAATCTGCAATCTGCCAGACGTATAATTTTCACGAAACCTTGGACTTAACGTGGATTAAAAAATATAAACGCCTATACATAATATAATATATAAATTCCTCTCGCTGATAACATATTTTTTGATATTTGATTAAATCTAATTACGAGACGGTATTAATACCGTTTCCGTTTTAACACGTTATTAGGTATAAATAGAGATGTGAGTTTGTATTATACAGCAGTATAAAATTGTATAATACAAGGTATTATACATGGTATAGAATATTGTTTTATACCGTAGCCCGTAGGTATAAAAAAAATCTATCAAATTTCAAAATTTTAACACCAATTTACAAGTGATAACTATAGGCACTAGCCACTAGCTGTTGATATTTCATACTAGGTAAAACAGCCGCTGGTGCATGCTTTACGTATTGTAGCACTGTAGCAGAGTGTATAATTTTTGGTAAAATATCCATAAGGCCATGTAGAATACTGAATTGTTATAAACATATTTTATGAATGTTTAAACTATTATTTTAAGAAATTATGTATTTTTGAACGATACCTATTTTTTATTTAAAAGAAAAAATAATATACAATTTATTTATATTTTGTTAGTAATTTAAATTTCAAGAAATTATTATCTTATATAGATTAAATTTTAAATTTTAAAAGTTAAATTTACTATTTGAAAACCAATTAATTATTTTTTAATTTGTTTATTTTTGAGATTTTCTCAAAATCAATTGAAAAATTAAAATAAATATATTAAGAAGTTATAATCAGTGATCAATATCGGAAAATTTAAGATACAATATGATTTTATACGGTATAATACTGGTATAATACTAGTATAATACGGTATAATACAAAACAAAAATAAAATACCGTATATTAACAACTCTAGGTATAAATAATAATAATACACGTCTAGGTATCATAAAAGCATTTTTTTATATAAAAAAAAAAAAAAAATATTTTGTTCTAAAGTTAAAAAATATATATAAAAAAACCCGTGATTTGTATACTCCATATAGGTATATTTTGTCGTTAATTAATAATTATTCGCACCTGCAGAGTTTGTATGGAAAATTCAATGCCATGTGCGAAAAGTAACTAGATGAATATTTTTTTTTAAAAAAAAAAACAAAAAAAAAATTGGTTATTGTTTCAGTACACCCTCTTACAGACTCTATATACAGAGTGCGTGCTGTGTGCGAAGTATTCAATTACCACATAATCGCTTCGGAAAGTCTCTCGGACGAGGCGAGAAGGGTCAGGGGAAAATTATGAACGGTTGGTGTAGAGTTACACGGGCGAGGTAAAAATGCGAAAATAAATTCATTGAAACTATACACACACACGAAGAGCGATTTAAGGTGCCGCCGCCTGAGCCGTGCACAATAATATTATATTATATAAGGTATGTATAAAGAATGTTTGTTTTAATTTCAGTGTATACCTCACGCTGGAAAAATAAATATACGTTATTAAAAAACGAGATAAAAATTGCGTTGAATTTCCATTTTTCTCGGAATATTATTATATAAAACGTAAAGATTTCTGTTAGAAAAAAGGAATATACGTACTTATATATAAAAGACGAAAAATTCCAAGTTGATTGCCGGTGTAAAAAAAAATCACAAAAATAAGCGATCCGCGCACGGTTAGAATAAATACATAAAACCGTTTTTATTAATATTTTTTTTTTTTTATAACTTTTCCATTATTGAGACACGATAAAGTTTATATAGCGTCCTAATTAGCGTCCTGACCTTTTTATATTTTTTATTATATTACCTAATTATTAATAATCTATACAGCTAATATATATATATATATATATATATATAATATATCCATGTTATATTATATTTAATGTATATAATTATATAAAATATATACGTAATAATAATAATAATAATAATAATATAATAATAATATCGTATTATGGTCTTGACAAGAAAATAAACTTATAACGAATGAAGTAATATACGTAATTATTATAAGTTTATGTTATGTTTTGTATAGATGAAAAATATTAATTGGTATTATGTTTTATGTTTATAATATATATTGTATATAAACAAGTATTGAATCCGCGGTATTCTATAGAATGCCAAAAATTAGCAGGAAAGGTGAAATATGTGTATACATTGACTATAGGTAATAGAATACCGAACCCCAACTAGATAATGAATAAAATCTATATGCATTCAAACTGGTGGCGATTATTTATTAAGGAGTAATAATTAGGCAATTTCTAGACGTTCTGCAAAATATTAAACTATTATTTATAGATGAAATTTAAGGAAAAATTCTCACTCCTCATAGAATAGTTCGAATTCAATTTTATATGAATATTAAAAACTTTTTATAGGGCTCATTAAATTTTTATTTAACTTTAAATATAATCAAAAACTATATACCGAACGTTTGAATACTTAATACTTGGACGTTTATTCAAGCTTCCACGATTTAAATTTTGAAAATCAGAACTCAATGTGTCTTGTAAGAAATCTTGTTCTTTTAAATAAAAACAAAAACAAAAACAAAAATCGTCATTTAAAGAGGCGTGAGACAATGAGAGTGGTTTCTCCTGTAAGGCTTTTGTACCAAAAACGAGTCGTAATATATGATTATTTAATTTATTATTTAAGACTGGGAAAATTTAAAAATATGTATGAGTAAAAACATAAGTTATTAAAATTAATTTATTGTGTTACAGTTTTATTATCTACGCATTAATGTCAATGACATCGTTTGTTTATCATACACTCTTTATTGTTTAAACGAAATTATGTAAATATATATTCATAAGTATAAATGAAATAAAGAATGATATAACTTATACCTTATTATATAATATAAAAAAATATTTCATAAAAATTAACAATAGTATTATTTTTTCTATAATTATATAAAAATTGTGCGATTAAACAATTTTAAAAATCATTGTGACGTATGAATACGTGTTAAAAATTGGTTTTATTATAGAATCGGACAGAAAACAGATTAAATTTCAATATCATTCGTTGTTGTTTGGGTTATGGTTATTATTTTTAATTTAATAGCATACACATAAGTAATAAGCACGAATGTTTACGACAATATACATACCTATTATATACTTTATGTTGAGGCTTATGTATACAAATTGCTTTTTAGCTTCACACTGACCCTAACCTAAGTATATTTTAAAAAAACACGAAGTAAAATAAACTTTATTTTCTTAGAATATTTTTAATAAAAAAATGTACCTACGTACTCGTGTATATACCCCAAGTTTATAGTACACATAGTACACTGTATACGCTATATAGCAATATAGCATATAAAGCAGGGTTCATTGAACTTGACATTATTATATATAAATACGATATGAATGGGAATTGGGGGATGAATATAACAACAATTTTTGTTCTCACTTCCTTTTTAATAATATCCTGGTTAAAAAAAGAAGAAAAAAAGAAAATTTAAAGGTCTATTGCGTGTCCCCTGGGCTTTAATCACGGGTATTGTGCAAACAATCTTCTTTCAATTCTTACCACATGCCCATACGCAATATTCATTTCATACGTATAGGTTATACGTAGAAGTCCTGCACACCGAAAACGTGAGTGTGTGTGCGTGCGTGCGTGCGTCACCATCGTGCTGGGGTTCGTCAGCAGTTGTTGTGTAAAAGGGACCGCGGGATTTGGATTTGCTCGTCTATATGAATATTTCATTCGGTTCGACCCCCTCCAGATTCATTCTCGTTGATTTACCGCCTTTTTTTTTTTATCACGAGTCAGGTGAGATGTTCAAAGAAAATATGGGTTAATAAACTAGGGTTGACTAATATATATATATATATATAAATGGCAATTATTAACATAAACACGTTCCTTAATATAAAAAATTATGTAATGGGAACGTATATATTAAAATAAAATAAAGTAAACATAAATATAAATTATACAATTATGCCTCATATATAGTGAGATTGCGAAACGAAATGCAGCGCGAATATAGCTATATAATATTTACATAATCTATTTAGATTTATATTATTACGCATTTTAGCACAAATCAATATATTATAATAGTTAGACACATGATAAAATTTGAAACTCAATAGTTTTAAGACGTGGCGTTATATTATCAATAATACGACAATATTAATAATTGTGAAACAAAACAAAACTCGAATGCAGATAATTACCAGTATAATAGTATCATAATGTAATATCAACGAGACGTATAGCTACATAAAATGTATTTATTATTTCTAAAGTGCGTATAAAACTAAAATATATAATAATAATATTATCTAAATATTAAATTATTGAATTTAAGTTTTTAAAATAGCAATTTTATATTATTTAAATTTAGATGCATAGGTATAAAATGATTGTATCCGGCACGGGTTATAGAGTTAGATACCCATGTGAATAATTTTGTAAGAGTATATTTTATGTTCTTTGAATATTTACTATATTGTATTAAAATATTTAGAACAAAAACGATATACTAACAGTAAGATCTCGATTTACAAAACACATATTAATGTATTATATGCCATTCGTTATTTATAAGTAAAATAGAGGACCTAGTTTGAAAAACGTACTCGCTCATTGCGTCACTTTGGCTACTTTGAACTACTTTGAATTACTTTGAAGGGGCGTTTCTTAGAGACGGTTTCACACATTAAATTGTAAAATATTTATTGGTTTAATAGCCATATTTTATTTTTAACTATATGCGTATCGGAAGAAGTGTTTTGCGCAGTTTTAAGAATTTCTTTGAGAAAAAACACGATTTTTGATGGTTTTTTTTTTACTTATAGTTAAATATAATTATAAAGAACATAAATAATTAATCGTAAAATTTGCCGATTAAATAAAAAAATTTTATAGGAAATTAGTTTGGTCGTTAACATTTTTCAATTAATTATTGGTTGAATTATGTATAGACGTATAGTACGCTATATAGTGATACGTTATCACTAATATACAGTCAAACAACTAAAATCTGTATACCTACTGCAATTAATACGTATTTTAATAAAACGTGATAAAATGCATAATCTGATTTGAATAATATAATATACATTTAAAAAAATATAATATAATATCTTGTGAACAATTATCCACTCGAAAGTCGAAAATAATTTTGCTGATTAATTGAATTATAATATGTGCAATATAATGATTTCAAATTAAGAAAAATATATTATAATTATTCGTATATTATTATATTTTGACCGTGATAGACTTTCAAACATTATTTTTAATTTTATACACAAGATAAAATGTTTACTTTTTTTATATTAATACGATAATAGAAAATATATATGTTATAATAATTTATAAGATTTAAAAAGTCAAATATGATATTTTTATACGTCATTATTTTTTATAATTTATCAAAACAACAAATATTGAGGATGGAATATTATGGATATGCAAATATTCTGTATTTCTATACTATATAATATTACATTAAATACATTGAATTTTCATTTTAGTTTTTATACTCTTAATACATGCACTTATGAGCTATAATGAAAATCATGAAATTAAATAACATAATTATATGTTATTATATAATGGTATGTACTTAATGCATTTTATATTTAAAGGTTAATGCACTTAATGCTATGTCACATTGTTTTAATATAATACACAATAATTATTATTATTATTATTATTATTATTATTATTATTATTATTATTATTATTATTATTTCAATATATACTGACCACTATTTGATTTATTATTTACATATATTATTTTATTAACCGTGATTATCTGGTATATTATATCGGCTACACTGCACGGTCCAACATCACAAACCGAGTTCGTGTGTACACAATATTTTAGTCGACGCAGTTATTATCACATCTGAAAATATTCTAATTCTAACACGACGCATACGATTTATGTCCGTGTCGCTAAAATAATGTAAAAATGGCTGAAAATATTGACAAAGAAAATATTATAATCGATGAAATTTTTAATTAATTCGTCAAATAAAAACGATTATCGTATATACTGCTGTCTATACAATAATACCTACGCAATATTGTAATAAATTACTCGTATATAATAAATTGTTATTTAAATATTATTTAATGGTATTATATTGCAAATACGATAATATTGTGAAAAAAAGGATAAGTTAACACGAATAAAATGTAAAACTGAATCTTTTTTTTTAAAAAAATTTAATCTATATTATTTTACAATTTTGCACATTTTTAAGTATACGATTATACTCGTATCGTATTATAATATGAAAAAAACTGAACCGTATGCGGGATTATAAAAAATGTAAAAATCGAAATTTTAATTTCTGTGTATTTTTATGTGAATATTATTTCGTATTAGATCCTATATATTATGTATAGGAATAAAAGTTTTATTTAATGTTTTACGATATTTAAACGTTTTTATCATTTTGACATTTTTATATGACCTAATAACAATAATTAATGCAAACTGATATCAAACTTTCATAAATTCATGTAATATTACAATTTATAGTTAAACCGTATTATTATTATTCTGACAACGGTAAATATAATAATAAAAAACAATTTTTAAAGAGACTCATGTGAATAAATTTTGAATATTTGGAATTGTGGTTGTCAAAAAAAAAAAAAAAAAAAAATTAAGAAAAAATACGAATTAGTTTCTATTTTAATTAACGATACCTACATTTTTTTAAGTAAAACTTTAAATTTAATCTTTTATTTTTAATTATAATAAAAAAAAGAGTAGGTAAGTATCCAATTAAAATATAATTTGATTTTAACATCGGCCAATCGTATAATAATATACCTAGGTTATTTTGTTAAAGATAATTTTTTAACACTTGAAATTTGATAAATATAAATGTGTTATGTGTATAATACATCGAATATTTTTATCTACGAACTTCTCGAATTATATTGTACCTACCTATACAATACACATTATAATAATAAAAGCGTATAATATTATATAGATTATTATTACAATCAATAAAAATATAATGGAAACACAATATTTACTTCGAATACCACAATGATAATAATATTGTGTATTGTAATAATAATACAGGTGTAATTATAACGTGCGCGTATATATAAATATCTAATTACTGAAATACTTATAAAAAAAATATGAAACATTAAGCTATAAATAAAACGTGGTTTATTTTAATGTCCTATTATTTAATATAAAAAAAAAAAAAAACATAAAATAATAACGATGAGTATTATAAACTCTGCATAACAATAACTATATGTCAGTATAATGCCATAACACATTATAATAATGATATGATTGTTGAACTCGATATATAATAATGTGATTAACATTAAACACGGTTAATACTTTAATTATTATTGCCACGTTTACGTTATTCGTGCATATATACCTGGCGGTAATTAATATTTAAATTTATTCGTTCGCTTAACACATTATAAATATAATATGATTGTAAATTGAAAATGTGTTCGCGTAATAAAGTAACAAATATCAATATATAAATATGATAATTTATATCGCTTTTTATTTATTTTTTCTGAACAAGTAACGTTGTTGTTACTCGTTATATAATAATAATAATAATAATAATAATAATAATAATAATAATAATAATAATAATAATAATAATAATAAATAAATTATTATTATTATTATTATTATTATTATTATTATTATTATTATTATTATTTTCCATCAGATCGAATGATATTATAATTATATCGCGTGTGATTTATACCAATCGTTTTGTTGAACTTAATTGGTAATATAAACATGCTATTATAATATTGTATTAAATTAAATCATACCAGTATAATATTGTATTATTATGTACCTATACCATTATAAATTATAATAATATAACAAAACATTGAAATACGCATATATTTTTCAAATTACAATTTAAAGAAAAAAAGAAATTAGAGTAAACCAATAAACGTTAATAGTTGATTGGACCTTTATTCTTTTTCCCCCAAAACGAGCTAAGCCAGATAACGTTATCTCTTCTTTTTTTTTTTTTAATTTTTTTTACGTATAGTGCGTTATTGTGCGCGCTATTGGTAAATTCTTAAAGACATAACGACAGCATTACTTTATTTATCTTGTTATACAAACATTGCTGGTCATAATATATTCAAGTATTTAAAAATTTTATGTTAGTAAAAATTGTGGGGGGGGCAATTACCACCCCTGCGATTTTACTGGAGGTCGAATAGTCATTTAATTTTTGCCCCCCTCGATATTATGTTTATAGTATAATAATAATAATAATAATAATAATATTAAATATTAGATATTTCACAAAAAAAAAAACCAAAATAAATTTTCAAATAAGAAATTATGCGACGCGATCGCGTGAAATTTAATGACTCGTTCCGATTGTGTATTTGCCAGAATACCTCACCCTATATATTTCCCGTAACCCTTTCGTGGGTTTCCGATTATAATAATAATAATGATAATGGTATAAACATAAAGAAGAATAATAATAATAATAATGGTATTTTGTTGGAGGGTACAATGACACTAAAATTCGCGCGCGGCTCGTGAAGAATAAAATACGTTCGTATACGCGCGCACGAACGGCAATCCGGTTTCTCGAAAAACTGGACGACGAATGCCGCCGTCGTCGGAGGGTTTGACACGCGCGTGCTGGAGGAAAAACAAAACGACAGTCGGTCTCGGGTTTATGCCCTCTCTGGTACCTATATATAATATTATATACCGCGGTATATAATGGGGGGACTGGTTTAGAAAAAATAAAAAGTCTTTTCGTCCACATCGCGAGTATTACGCGCGTAGGTATATACAATAATGTATAATAATATAATAACGATCGGTTATATTCTTTTAGACCGATCAGAATAAAACATCACGAAATATAAAATAACGAAGTAAAATATAAGAAAAAATCCATCGATCGTCAAAGACGTTATATATTATAGTATAACTACACGGTCGGTCATATTATTATTATCATTGTCGATATATGGGAATTGCGTTTTTTGCGAATCGAAAATTATATATTATTATTATTTGCTGCCGATCGTTCTACTCGTATGAATGTATGATTATATAACGTAAACAATACATGCGTGTGAACGAACAAAGCGTTCGAGAGGAAAAAACACGAGTTTTTTTTTTTATTATTATTATCGTCGTATGGAGAGGGAATAGGGACAACTTTAATGGTCGCGGGGAAGAAGCGAAAAAAAAAATTAACGGCGTTGGTCTGTGAGCAGGGGGATTGCGACGAAAACAACTTTTGTATGGACCGGTTGTTGTTTCCACGTCGGACCAATAATAATAATAATAATAATAATAATAATAAAAAAAAAAAAATAATAATAATAATAAAAAAAAAAAAAAATAATAATAATAATAATAAAAACCACCGGGTTAATGTGTGTTCGGCTGTCCTAGGTCATGAGTTCGCGCCGCCGTCGACGATAATTCAGGGTATCTCAAAACGATTCAACGTCATAGTTGGTTCGTCGATCGTTTTGATTTTATCGATTCTATATAATAACTCTCGAATCACGAACGCGCACGGAATAATCGCACGTTGTAATTGATTCAGAGGCGTAATTTTTATTATTTCGTCCTGTCGTCCGATTCAGGATTGCGGAACTTGATCCAATATCTTCCTCGCGACAAAAATCCACTCGTTAT
>JAIUCT010000020.1:2856939-2888120 GCA_021307375.1 Tetraneura akinire | reverse complement strand
ATTATTATTATTATTATTATTATTATGATTATTATATATTGTTATTTAATATTATATACTTTTTAATACGGCAGCGAAGTCGTATTAGTTATATATGACATTTGAGATATGAGTTTGTTATTATTGGAAAACCGCGTTGTGCGTCGACCAAAGGCCTTATAGAATATGCGTATATAAATATATACATGCATACTAAATTGACAAGTTCATATGAGTATTCGCTGGTCTATTTATTCAATAATAATAAAAACACGAAACACGATACATCTATATAGTTATATACATATTATAATAATGATAGATACTAAGTTTGATTATTGAAAAAACTCACAATCAGCGTGCGACGTGATCTTATATTTTTTCAATCGAAAACGGTTATATTATTAGGTATCGCCACCCTGCATCTTGCTCCCCCACACGTTATAAACGTATCGAATTATCGTTTCCAACCTTCCATGAAATTAATTTTTCATCGAATAAATAACATGATGTATATTATGTAATATATATATATTATATGCATGTAGGACGTGCAAATATATTATTATTAATATGAACCAACTAACGATTTTCAGTTCAGTGACTATTTAAAAAATAAAACCATATAAAAAATCTACGTAATTTATAGGTATTTATTTTATGTTATAATAAATAAAATAAAAAAAAAATCACTTTTTATACATCTTATAAGAAAATTCCTATGAAATAATATAAACAAATTAATAAAATGTGATACCTTATACATTGTGGTATGGGACATGACATTTTTCGTTATATTTCATTATAAACGAAATGTAACGTAATACGAAAAATATTTTATCATTATAAGTTTATACTTTGAAATATTTTAAATATTTAGTACAATAATATCGTCGTTATTGTTAAACCATAAACTTAACTTAGGTAACTTAAATTTCGAAAAAAAAAACATTTTATGTTTACAATAATAATTACTTATTAAATATGACGTAAAAAGAAATATA
Organism: Tetraneura akinire; assembly: GCA_021307375.1. Classification (NCBI taxonomy): domain Eukaryota; kingdom Metazoa; phylum Arthropoda; class Insecta; order Hemiptera; family Aphididae; genus Tetraneura; species Tetraneura akinire. Next base: position 2,887,137 of record JAIUCT010000020.1, on the reverse strand, counting down.
ATTAATAATATTCGAATTATAGAATATAAATAAAATATTTTATAACGGACATTGTTGAGCAAAAGTAAAATAAATATGAAACATTTATTGTATTATGTAGAAGATATTTTTTGAAAAAAAAAAAAAAAAGAAAGAAAGAATTTCAATCAGCTTACTATACAGACAGACACTAAAATTCTATATAAAAATCATAACTATGTACTTTAAAATATATTACAGATGGTGTGAAAATCGATTCAAAACGCAATTTTAGTACACGGAAAAAAAATACTGAAAATTATAATTGAACACCCACGTTCACTGTGCACTCGATACAAAAGCGAACCGACGATTAACTTTCTGGTATTGACGAAAGAAAACGTTTTATTCTTCTGTTCGGTTCGTATTTTTGGAATTCAATAAACAAAAAAAAAAGGTAATTTACTTTTTAATTAAAACTGAAGCGACGATATAATTATTCGTATATATAAACAATATTATAATGATTAAATATAACTTAAAAATTGTATTTCTGGAAAATTCATAATTTTTTTTTTAATATCAACGAGAATGCGAGAATATTATTCATCCTTCGTCACCGACAACATAACATTATACACATTAATTAACGTGATTATGAATAGAATATCGTATAGATATATCGGAACGAGCATTTTTATAATCTGCAGTAGGTATATACAATTATTATATTTAGTCGTGTATAACATATTAGCGTATTATGTATTTTTATTATTTATTGTAACTTGGTTTATGGTAACACTATATTTTATTATAACCACATATAAACAGAAACGACATATATATATATTATGTAGTTCTATCAATAGATGTAATCATCGATATAATGTGTAAACAATCGGAAAATCGCGATCCACGACTTTGCACGATAATGATGATTGTTTTATTAACGTTATTATATCTGTGTTATTTTAATGGTTACTATTTTCAAAGTATACTCGTATATAGGTAAATATAATAATATTATTTTCATTTGCTTATATTATATCGTATACGTATGTTATCTCGAATACAATCAGTACGATTCATCGTGATCGTGGTTTTTCATGTGAACATATAATATCTAAGTTTTCTAACAATTGCGTTTACAAAAGGTAAGGGATACTAGTATGGAAGGGTAAACATACAGGTGTAAAGAGGATAGTGTTGAATTTTGATTAGAATTTGAATGAAATGATAAATCATTGCATTCGAAAAACGATTCTGAGCGAAGTTCATCAGATAATATATATATACCAATTAAAATTTTTACATTTATCAGTTTCTATATACGTTCAATATAAATAATTTATCATTAAACCACTAAATGAGTCACCTAAATACCCAAATCTGACAGTACTTCGCTCAGAATAGTTTTTCGAATATAATGATTTATCATTGCATTCAAATTGTAATCAAAATTATTCAACACTATACTCTTTACACCTGTATCCCTTCCACACCAGAATACCTGGCCTTGCTCTTTTATATTTTAAACAGCTCTAAAAAAAAAATTGTAAATGTTATAATTCACAATTAATTGGAACTGAGTTAAGTAAAATGTATTTAAGTTTCAATCAATTTTTTAAAATTTTAAAAAAAGTTTTTGTCAATTTTTTTTAACATTATTGTAAAATAATGTAATATAATAAGAAAAATATATATAAATACTTTAAATATTGATTTTACTCAAATTTTAACTTTAAACACCTATTATAAAAAAAAATTAAGTCTTGACGTTAAAAAATATATATACTGATATAATTCAATAAATTTTTCCAAATTTTTTGGTATTTTCTATTAATATTTATTGTAAAAGTATTGAGAAATAATAAGAAAAATATTTGTATTTTCGTTTAAACTAATAATATCAACTTTGAACAGCTATAAAAAAAATTGAGACTTGGGATTTTTCTAATATTTTGATATAATATTAAGTAATATGTTATGTTAGTAAATTTCAGTAAAATTTTCAGATCTTAATGTCGATAATTACCAATTTTATCAAACATTACTCGTATTGTATAAACGAGAACTTTACGAAATATTCAAAGTTTTATATTTTTTAGAAAAATTAACGTAACGGTTCCAAAATTTTATCACATATATATAGTACCTACATAAATAAAGTACCAACTACATCTACTTTCCAACCGGAAACATATGCTATTCGTGAAAATCGGAGCATTATTTTGGGTTGTAAAATTGTTGTTGAACTTCTCTCAGAATCGTTTTTTTGAATGTAATGGGTTATTATTGCATTCAAATCCTAATTAAAATTAAACACTATGCTTTGCACACCTATATCTCTGCGGTAGGAGTATCAGCTCTTTTTTATTTTGTTTATGATTGAATAATATTAGAATGATAGTCTCTAAAGAAGTTTACTTTTCAACAATGTTGTAAAAAATATTTTTAAGAAGTTTCTATTTAAATAATTACTGAAATACTTTCTAAAAAAATATTTAAAATACCACCTAAATACAATATATGGCAAAGTAAATATTCAAATACTACTAAAAATTATTTAAAATAATTTTCAAATTCAAAAAAGACTAGCTGATACTTCTGTGGAAGAGATACAGGTTTGGATAGGATAATGTTTAAATCATCACATTTGAAAAACGATCCTGAGCAAAAAAACAACTTTTATTACCACCTTGTTATTAATTTATAATATTTATATTATTGTGTATAAAAGATTAATAATTCATAACCTAATTCTAATATTGATGTAATCAAATGCACATAAATTTTTTTTATTAGTAATTAAGAAGCCTGTATTTGGGCTCAATTTCAGTTACTGTATTACTGTATTACCCCCGCAACACATACTCTGTCATGACGAACTAGGTAGCTGGTTGCTTGCTCAACACAATCTACAATTGTGTTCACCGACGACTACGACGACATACGAGTATAATAGCCATTATGTCATATGGGTGGAGTTTTTTGTATATTAGTATAGATAAAAAATTGTAAATTATGTTCAGCAAAGAACAAAGCAGTAGATCGTAATCAAGAGGAATATATATAGATTAACTAAGCTAGTAGTTCTTGGCTGGTGACTAAGAATGACCAAACCTATTTGTATTACTCTGTTACTATGCTGTTATCTAATGCCTAGAAAACTCCAAGAATGCCAAGAATTTGTATTCCAGCATTTCAGCTTTTACTCACGAGTAGTATTGAAATCAGCAGTAACAAAATAATTCATAGGGACATAAATAAAGAAAAAACAAAGGAAATACTCATGAAGGAAACAAACAAGTAAAATGATGACAAATAAAATGAGTAGTAAGCCGAGGGCACATAGAGGAGACTTGTTTGATGAACCAAGTTACTGCTTCATATAAATAATGGAGAGAGAAATTGTCATATCTGAAAATTATGGATATAATAGTACAGAAGCAATAGCTTAACACTTATACTATTTTTATTTTATCTAGACATCAGACAAATAAGAATATACCAATTTACATTTGTAAAAGTTAAAAATAAAAACTGAGACTTTATTTTTTTATACGATTCAAAAATTCACAAATAATGTAATTTTATTGTTAACGACCTCAAGTTCAGGGTTATAAATATGGCATTTTTCTTTATATTCCTAGTCATCGGTGAACAAAATTGTAGATTGTGTTGAGCAAGCAATCACCACTAGGCAACCAGAGTAGTGAGAGCTTATAAAATTTTTACTTTTGCAGAAATAAAGATGCCAAGTGTTGCCAGATTTAAAAATGTAAAATACGGGACAACAAATTTGGCAATTTTTCATTAAATGTGAACTTTCTTTTATGCATTTTTACTTTTTCTAAATATTTAATAATAAAATAATATTAATTAAATTAAATATAAATATATAATAACACACTTCACATGAGGTTATTGTACACAACGACTAAATATGAATTTTATTTAATAATAATTATAAGTATGCTAATTTATTTACAATATTAACTTATGAACGTTGGAAAAATCCTAATTGCCTTCTTTTTGTTTGAATCTTAAACAATAAACACGATTTATTGTAATCTATTGATGATCTATTGTATATAAAAGTGTAGTGGTAAATGTACTTACTTATAATAATAATATTATAATAAGTTATATAAATATATCTATATAGTCATAAAGATACCACCGAAAGTTAAATGAAATATTATATAATTATATATTATATTCCAACCAGGACACTATACTTTTTCGTGTTGAGGAAGGTAGTGACACTTTTTCTCCATTATATAATCGTATAGGAGGCACCAGATTCTAAACCACGTCCTCTTCTTAGATGTGTTAAACCAGTAACCAGTTAGTAGCTACATACTCAGTCTAGTTAAGGAATGGATAGTTCTAATCCTCGTGTTGCGACTCGGGGGAGGGAAGGGATTTCTAATGGCGGATTATGTTTCTCAAGATGTTTAATAGTTTTTTTTATAGCATTTTCTTTCGTTGTAGTATGCATAATTGTATTACTTTTCTTATTTTTAACAAAGAAGATAGTAATAAGATAAGTACGTGTTCTATGTAATACTGTAGTGGACTTTTAAGTTGATATTGAGGATCAGGAGGAAACTGTTTTTGTATTACTGCGAACATTGGAGAGATTTGTATCATTTCGTTTATCAGTAATAACTAATAAAGTATTTTCTTTATTTATAGTACAATTGTATCATATTCTACAATCTACATATTAATATTAGTTTATAATGTGTTTTAATAATATGTGGCTCCGCCTCTTTACAATAGCCTTTTTGTAGCTTCTGTTGTCGTAGTCGTCGGTGAACACAATTGTAGATTGTGTTGAGCAAGCAACCAGCTACTTCATATGTTATGGTGAGGTATAAGGTGTGGATCATATACATTATAATATGTACATAACTTTTATTGATAAAATAAATAAAATAACACTTGTCTATACTGTTTGAAAATTATGTAGGCCATAAGACGTTATGACTAGATTGTTTATTGGATGTAAGATGTAACCCGACAATAAGAACAGCTGATAAAAATGTTTGTGGGATAAAATTGCAAAGGGTTGTATTTGATTAAAATTTGAATATATAAAGTTTTTTCGTCGTTTTTTCTATCGCAAAGGGTCAATTTTGAGAAATTCGAAAAATTATCTGAATAAAGTACCAACTACATCCACTAGTATAAAAAGTAAATAAAAAAAAAAAAAGAAGACACACATCATTGTAAAACCTTTACATTTTTTGCTTAGGTCAAAATCTAAAATCCGGTTAAAAACTTTCACGGATTACGCCCTTTGTATGTTATTATGGGTTGTATATTTATTATAGTCGTATATAAATTTCACGTTTGTTTGAATTTCGTATATTTAGCGTATCAACATAACATATAATAATAATTGATTATGATATGTTATGTTCATGCCGTCTGGTTTATTTGAACGAGAAAAATCCGACTGACAAAATCGAGGTTGTTTGAGCTTTGAGGTTATGTTTATGAAGTCGTTATGCCAAAAGCTGTATATACACACTGTGATCACTTAATAACAATAATGTACATCATTAGCTGTAGATTATACAATAGAGCATAAAATGATGTCAACTACAAACTTTACGTACACGATCGATAAATAATACAAACATAATAATTATATAGTTGAAATGTCAATAAAATGTTTGACAAGTTTAATATAGTTTATAGCGTATGGAATCGGATTTCGTTAAACATCTAATTAATATTCGATTTTACTCCAAAAACAATTATTATTATTATAATATCGCTGTTTGTTATACATTATTATAGGTATTATATTAAGTATACGCATCAAACGATATCCGAATTTTAAAATATTTCCTTTCGGTTAGTTTTGATAATATTATTATGATTTATGACGTACTCTATGATCGTTAATACGAGGTTAGGTTATATTTTTTTAGGTATATTTTTGTGTGCGCGCAAAATGAGAATATTAAAGACTTTCGTTCGATATTCACCAATAATTCTTCGACACACGCGTATCGTGCAAGTACCTACATACTTAAAATGTATAATGCGCACGCGAAATAATATTGTTATGTTCTTTATCAACAATTATTGTGTTTTTTTTCTTTCGTGAAAATACCCGTACCTTTTATGTAACTCGGTAAAAAACTAAAAATAATTTTATTATTATTTTTTTTTTTCATTCATAATATATACGAGTACGTCCAATATTATTATAATATTGGTGTACTTATACGTTATCTTGATTTCTACAAACACACACTCGAATACTCAACACACATAAATTATATAAGAGTATTTTATCATATTATGGTTAACGCAATAGTTGAATGTAGGTACCTATCGTATAGATAAGTACGCCTAAGGTTTTAAAAAAAAAAATAATAATAAAAACCACATTTTATTGCTGCGAAACGAGAATAATTAAATTTAAAATTGAAAACGAGTATATTATACGTTATATTATATTATTCGTATATTACGCTTAATATTATGTTAAATTATTATTATTATTATTATTATTATTGTTTACCAATAATATTTTAGCTATAGGTACCTATAAAATATATTAAGCGTTATTATATATTTATAAATCGTTATTTTCCATTAATATTTTCCAATTTTCGCAACGTCTATATTATAATACCTAATATATTAATATATTTAAATAATATGTGTATGTATTTACGCGTACGGGTTACACAACTGCAAAATTTATAATAGATATAATAACGCGTCCGGGTATGTATTTTTTATTTTTTTTTATCGCCTATACCGCCTAAATGAGTAATAAATATTTACCGATACACGGTATATATAAAATAGTGTTACGGGCTTATAAATAATATTATAATTATTATTCCCTTCGACGTTTCAACGATTATAATATCGCGTTCGGTTGGCAATTAAACGATTCGTTTATTATCAATAATTTTACGTGTTTCGGTACCTATATTATAATATATTATTCTAATATAATAGGTATAATCGCTTCACCTTATCAGTCCGCGAGTTCTGAAGTTAAAACGTTGCACTCGATAAAAAAAAAAATACGAGTGCCCACTCATATTTTTAAAATATTAATTTTTTTTTGTCCCCTTTAAGCCGATAAATTCTTGAATATTAACGTTCGGTATTTATTTTAGTCATTAAACTTTGAACCATATTATTATTATTATTTGATTATTATTATTATTATTATTATTATTATTATTATTATTATTATTATTATTATTATTATTATTATTATTATTATTATTATTATTATTATTATTATTATTTGATTATTATTATTTGATTATTATTATTATTGATAGAGTGCATAACTTGCTATTCGTTGTTCTGTTTAAATTTAACACGAATACGTTAACAAAGAAACGTTCTATTATAATATAAAGACTTTATTGTGGCGCGCGCACCATTGATAGTAAAATAATTTTATTCTTAATGCAATTTCTAATCTATATGTTATAATAATATGTTATATCTTTATATGTATGCAAATTTATAACGAAGCACTTAGTAATTTTGTTTGATATTAATTTCGCTATATATATCGGTCGATTCACAGTCGCACAATGCACATTTTTAGACACTCGAAATAATTCTACAATAATAACAATATAATTATTATTATATTTAAATTGTATTTATTTTAAACGTTTTAAAATGGACGACTGAGAAGTTGATCATATAATTTAAAATATTTATTTTATATATTTATATTTCGATGATAAGACACAAACTCATATCAATACTCGATACTTAATAAATATATTATAGTCATACGTGTTAATATTTTGATACAAGTACCTACCTCCAAAAAATTGTTTAGTAATTTAAAATCAAAATTCACCAATATTTTTAACTGTTTACAATTCGAATTATAATATTTTACGTTTTATTTCTGTAAATTAATAAACGAAATGTATAGTGTTTTATCAATTTGTAAAAATTGCGCATTGTAATATAATGCATGTATATGGTCCATCGGATTTGGCCAATACTTAAAATTTGTCATAAAAATTACTAATATAGTGTATACAATATTGTTAAATAAATGATTTTTTAAATTAATTAAATTAATTATATTAATATAATTAATATTAATATTATAATATTAATACCTATATATTATTTCATAATATGAAAATTAAATAAAATACATTAAACTCGATTCGACATTTATTTTATTATACCAATTAAAATTATAAATATTATTATTACTTTTTACGTATATAAGCATAATATATAATAATTCATATTTTGTCCGCAATACTTTGGTCACTTAAACTTAAACGATATATGTATGTAGGTACCTAAATTTATATAGGTATATATGTACTATTTGCATAACAAATTATATTGTTAAAGAAAAAATATTTAATTTTTTTTTTCAACTTATATTTCAATTCGATATGGCCCTTTTACGATAAACCTATATAGCAATTTACTTTTTTAAATGCGTGGTAAAAAAAATTTCCGAGGGGTGGTCAAAATGTAAATCCGTCTCGGCCTCGAGGGCAATGAACCTTTCGCATATTTTATGATGTACTTGGTATATTATATTTTAGGATGTTAATATATATATATGTATTATATATTGTAGTTCATATTATATCATATACTCGATATAATAGTTTAGTGAGTGTGTACACTGTAGATAATATTATATACAGGATGTTAATAAAATACATATAATTTTGTCTCACTCTCTCGGTGTTTTAGACACAACGAACATATTTCAATTCTGATTTTTGTTTTTATTTATTAAGGTAAATATAACAAGAAATGTATTAAATTACATTTTTTCACTATACAATATACATATATAATATATATAGCAGTAATCTGTTTCCGGAAAATCGAATCAGTATATTATATGTATATATGTATGAACCGGAACTTTCGAGTATACTTATATACTAGAAATATTATCGATTGAATTTCCTAAAAAAAAAAATAAAATTTTAATAATTGTATGTTATGTATAACATAATATACTTATATATTAATTTATACACTTATAACGGTATTATAAATATTTTGTATATATAGCTCTAGAATAGTATTGTACTTAGATAATAATAATAAATATGTTAATATGAAACTAGGAATAATTATTGTCTACAATCACGAAAAAACCAAAATACGATTTTGTAATTGTATATTAATCAACTTTTTAATAACAAAAAATGTATACGAAACGTATAATAATTTATGTATTCCGTTAAATTAACGTGAAAATATGCATAATAATATTTTTTACCATATTCGTTGCAAGCATATATAGGTACAGTAATTCAATATCTGCGTTTAAGGTCGTTAAACCCAAATTATGGCAATTTGTGCATAAATTATGAGAAAGTTAAATATAAATCATAAATTCAAAATACACCACGTAAATACTCGTAATTATATAAATATGTGCAGGCTAAGAAATTTTCAGAGCCATTAATAATTCACGATATGTATGCGTATTTTTATTAAATGATTATATTTTAGTACCTACTTTAACATATTTATTAAGGTAGGTAATGATTTTTTGTATAAATGCATCAATTATATAATTTTAATATTATCTATATACAGTATATGTAATATAAACACGTTTAAAATTAAAATATAATATTATTAGTTAAAAATTAAAATTATGTACGTTTACATTTTTAATATCTACATAAAGTATATGACGTGTAGTATGAAAAATAAAACTCGTGGGCCCCGATATGATATTTAAATTCATAAAAAATTTAACCGATTATAATAATTACGGGTTAATTTTTTTTTTTTTTTTTTTACAAAAAGATAGATAAAAGGAAATCAAATATTTAAATTTCTTTTATATATACCTATCTCATAATTGGTCGAACAAATTGAGTAAAAATGAATTAAAAAAAAAAATGTTAGGAAAAAGCGTATAAAAGTATAATATATAATCGTGTAGGGTATAAATTGTATTTTAAACGCGTTAGTATATATAGGTAAAATACTGCAGTATATTAAAAATAATTTCTATCATTAATCAAATTCAAAAGTAGCACGTTATAACATAATATATCACATAAAACGTTCTGTTGAATTTTCTATTTTAAATTCTGGTCGAAGAGAATAATTGGTTTTATATATATTTTTAATTTTTATAATAACGTATATATTGTATACCTATACTTACTTTTTTCATTTCTCAAAATACTTTGTACGATACGTAAGTTTATCTCTTTGTGTCATTATTAATCTGTGGCCCCGTGGGAAATCGTGAGTGAATATATTTATTATAATGAAAGACGCATCAAAAACAACTTTTAATAATATATATTTATATTTCCTTCCTATACTTTCTTTCCTATATAATATAAATAACGTACAATTTATGCGATTTTAATAAAATGTGTTTAGAGGTAATTCGAAAAGGTGTCCTTCGAGCGACGAACGTTACATCGAAATGTACCCCTCGGGGGTGTCTTCAGGATAAACTTCGATGTGCGTACGTGGTATTATTATTGATAACGTGAGAAATATGAACTCGATAAGTATAATTATATATTAGTCTTGTCGTTATCAGTATATGTATATTTAATATTGTACATGCACGCACACGAATACAACTGTATAATATAATATATAATCACGTTTAAAAAATGGCTAAATCGTTAAAAAATACAAATATTTTCGATGACAGACAGCGGCGCAGATAGTTGATATCTTTTTTTTTTTTTTTTTTTTTTTTTTTTTATCAATTTCAACATAATATTTTACGCATAACAATATTATATATTAATCTATAATTTGTTAAAAATTTTAAATGTGTGTACTGCAGTAGTCGACACGATAAACGATAACGGCAGCAACGTGCAGACACATGTATACCCGTTATAACATAATAATAATAATATATTATAATATATTTATTACATCGAATTTCGATAATATTTAGCGACACGCCGTAATATTATAATATTATACGTTTACACGCCACGCGAGGAGAGTGATATCATATAATAATACTTAATGTATCGACTGCCCCAACGAATAAAAGGTTGATTTTTCCAACTAAAGAAAATAAACGTTCAAATTTAGAATTTTAGATTCTACTTTTCAACATAAACTTCCGAAAATTTTGTCACTGATAGATTTAAAAAGACTATAATAAGTATTACAAAGACTTATAGTTATCAAAAAAAAAAAAATCGTAATTTCGAGGTTTTTTACGAGATACCGCCAAAAAAATTAATTATAATAATATTGACGCGTGTCCAAATACTATTACATTATAATATATATCTAAAACGCATGAAAATCCTCTTAACGTTAATAATAATATTGTTATCAGTCTCCGACGCGTTATCATTTCATTGCTTTAAATAATAATATATAATAATAATATAGTGTAAAGACCCGAGATAAATGGACCGAAACCGCGTAATGTCGTTAGAGTTTATTCGAAATATATTATTATAATATTATAGGTAAGTATAAGTGTGAACGCAAAATAAATATAAATGTTTGTCAGAAGACTTTTTAAAGGATTCTTTATACTATATATAGAATTAAACGGACAACGAAAAAAACGATCTTGTCTCTTGGCGAAATACTTATAATAATAAAATAATCGAAATATCACGCTTGGCGTAAAATTGAAAAGGTGTTTTTTGTATAAAATAATTGGTATACGAGTATATAATCGCTCGATCACCCTGTATACACACGATAAAAAGCACTCGTCGCGTGACGTTTTTCAGTCATCGTCGTCGTTTGTCTTTTCTGTTTATTTACACAACACACACAATATTGTTATATTTATATACGGATTAAAAAACGATTATTATTCGTTTGTATTGTAAACATACGAATTAACGTGCGTTGAACGTGTGAATAATTCGTTCGTTGTTCGTGCACACAAAGTTTTATAATATTGTGGAGTTGTGTAATATTCGTACACGTGCCTAAAATATGTACAAAATTAACGAGTGTGTACGACTCGATAAAATAATTATAGTATTTTTTTTTTCTTTTAAATATAGGTCGAATCGAAGAATACTCCAAGTACACTCTCAAATATAATATGCGTGTTTCGATATTTTATTCAATAATAATAATTATAAAACGGTTCGAAATTTGACGAGATCCCGAAAAATCGTAATTTTTTTTTTTTATATATTAATATAACCGCGGTAACTGTGGTAATTCGTTTGAATAATGCGAAATAATATCGATTTTCATCAATCATAATATTATATTATTATTATTATATTATAATGTTATAAATATACAAAATATTTAATTATGAACGTAACATTTTAATTTACAAATAATTACAATAGTCCAGAACGAAATACATAATATATTTCTTTAAAAATATATCGGGCGACGAGGAAATAACATTATTATATTTTGAGCATCACTGCGCCGGGCGCGCAAGAGCGGTCGTTATCGCCGACCGATTTTTTGGAGGTCGAATTTCGCACGGTTAAAAATTATAAAACCGGTGTCGCCGGCGGTTGTTAATTTCGGTGGTCTCAAGGCCAACCGGGTTTCACTTATCGGCCAAAAACAACAACGTCTACCCAATAACAATAATCGACGGAATGATAATGAAAATAATAATAATAATAATAATAATGATAATAATAATAATAATAATAATAATAATAATAATAATAATAATAAAACGTACTAGACGGTAACGGAAACGACGAAAAAAAAAATTAAAAAAATAAAAAAATAAAAAAATAAATAAATAAGCGAAATACTGAAACAACAGAGTGCTAGAGAGAGAGAGAGAGAGAAGGAGGGAACAGAAAAGTCTGGCACGCCACTGCAATGTTCGTTGAGACAGGTCGGGACGTCGTTGCGCTCGCCGCGGCCGACTGTGACCTTGAGCCCGGTCAGTGGCCAGCGTCTATACGAAAAACCGGCTGCGGACCGAGCAGACGTCCGTCCGTCCGTCCGTCCGGCGCAAACGGCCCCCGTGCTACCACGGGTGTATATACGAGCGCACGCGCGCGCGTGTCATCGTATAGACGGCGGCGGCAGTGGCCACGACGACGATGTCTTTTGCCGCCGTCGGTTTTTTTTTTTATCATTTCCAAGACGGACTTTTTTTTTTATCATTTTCTGCAACCAATAGGTACATAACGTATAAACGGTTGGCGGGCAACAGCGGTATGAACCGTTGGGGTTTGTGAACTCTCTGGCAGACGGCGGCCGCGCGGGGGATGAGTACGCGTGTTCCCGTGTGCGCGCAGCAAGTTACATAAAATAATAATACGATATCATTATATTATAAAAACGATAATTCGGCGGCGGTTACCTCTGCGGTAATATTCGAGTATAATAATAATAATTAATTTTGGTTACTGTAATATTATTATAATGGATTTAATTGCAGATCGCAATAATACGCCTTAAAATTATTAAAACGAATGATGAAAACAAGGGGAAAACATTAAATAATATACCAATAAAAAAAAAAAATATGCAATCGTTTTTATAATAATAAATATTTTAGAAGATAACGATATCACTACAACCAGTATATGAGTGAAATAAGACATTGTTTTATACCTTAAAGTCGACGATAGTCGTTGTGAGTACGTATACCAAAAGGACCACGAAGGATTCTCTTTCGTCAGACTCAAAGACTTGAATTCCTTGCATTATTTTTTCACGGTATTATAAGGACGATTGCTCGTGATAAGGACACTATAATTCAGCCGGGACCACCCAAACAGGACGATCCCTGCGTCCTCCTCGTTCTTATAGTTTACTACCTATGAACCTTGTCCGACCTTGTATGCTTAACGTTATGAAATTAAATACATTTCGGATTCGCATTTTTTTTTTTTTGCCAGAAACGTTTGTTTTAGTTTTTAATATACTTACAATACAATTTTTTGTAAATTTTCTAATACCAATAATATACATTACTAATATTTTATTATATTATACACACATAATAAATGACGCATGTATATACAAATTGCAAATTTTAAAATATCGCGCAGTTTAGACGCAACGGACAAAGAAAAATTATTATTGGAATAATGTTTTTATCAATTTCTTATTGCGTATATAATAATATTATTTTCGTGCACGATATAACGCGATGTTGTCCTGTCGGAAATATTTAATAGTTATCAGTTAATATTACATACGAGAAAATAAAATTGGCTTTCCGATTTCGTTTATAGTTTAACACGTTATCTATAAATGTCTATCCGCACGGATTTTATTTTAAAGTATACAATGTAACATGTTATTGACGTGCGAAATTATAAAATATCGTCCGTGACATTACCTATAATATAATAATATGCGACGACTATATTATTATCATTATTATTATCATTATTATTATATTCCCGTGGAGTGAAATTATTATATTTTTACTGGCTGGAAAAGTACCCGGTGTACACCGTACACAAGGCGGCATATTTTTACGCGTGCGTTCCAAATATTATGTTATACAGAGTGTTACTAAAATACAATATTATTATCGATTATTGCGATTTAGTTTCATAACTCGACCATAAGAGGTATATAATAATAATATTATCAAAATTGCCAATATTTTGAATGTACGCCTTTCGTAATACAATAATAATAATGAATTAATAACGCATTATTACGTGTGAAATCTGTATTATGTTATATTATGAAGAAAGAAAAAAAATTATTACAATTTTTCTACGTTCGCTGTATATATAATAATAATAATGTGTATGATCCGGAGGTATTAAATTTTTTTTATTTTAAAATTGCAATCGTCGACGACGTCGTAAAGACGGTCTTATATCTTTTTTTTTTTTTTAACGACCCCGTTTGTATAATACAATATAATATACGAATACGCGTATACGAAAACCACAAAAAAAAATAAATACAATCCCCCTTGACCTAACCCAACGTTATATTCGTGTCCTTGACGAGTACGAAGAAGTACCTAATAAGTAATACCTATTATACGTATAATAATTATAGACGTGTAATATTATTATTATTATTATTTCTACGTATACGTACGGATGAAATTTGATTATTATTCGCGTATACGATATATTTTTTAATACCCAACGATGCGAAATATTATCAACATAATATATAAGCGTCGAGCAGATGGTTCGGATGATTTCTTTTTCTTTTTTTATTTTTTTTTCAAGTATAGAATTGATAAAACGATAACGTCGAGCTTAACATTATTATATATTGAATGCGACGAGGGGGAAAAAATAAACGAAAAATGTGGCTTCACACTCTATATACCATACTTAATCCGTTTGTCGAGTATACGACGCGAATAAGTCGAGTCGTGTTTGTATACGACGACAGAAAATATTTTTTTTTTAAAAAAAAAAAAAGAAAAAAGAAATATAAAAAATTTACGTCTGCACGGCATATCTACGACAATAATATTCGATAAAGATATAACAATTTGAATTAATGGACGTATAATATTATTATTTTCCGTAATCGTATACGCCATAATATTATTATATTTTGGTAATTTATAATATTATTATTGTCTAGCAAGCCTGTACTCGTGTGTGTAATATAAAATGAAGAAATTTCTCGAATGGATCAAAATATTTAATGTTCCAAAATATTATGAATAAAGGCAGTTATTAATATTTATATAAAATTGTAAATATTTTTGAATTTTCAACAAATTTAAATGAATAAATTCGTATATTCACAATTTGAATTTAATTACAACATATTATAACATTATTAGGTATACGTTAAATAAATAATATATATTTTATATATTTTTTGCAATATTTAAAATTTTTAACTTAATCTACTACTATATAAATTCCAATAAAATGATAATAATTTAATATAATATTTTATATCGTACAAGGAATAATTTTATAATGTAATATTTTGGAATTTTTTCATTTATATCGTCTGAAAAAGCAAAATAAAATAAAACTAATTATAATAATATAAATTTTAATATCCTCGTACTTTATATGGATCATATAATATGACGTATATAGTGTTCAATATTGCTGTATTTAATTATAAAATTTAATAGGGCATATACATATATATATATTAATTTTGACAAATTGAGCATGTGTAATTAATTATATATATTCGATTTTTGTTTGCATAAATTATATCCATTCAATATAATAATAATTATTATACATAATAATTATATTCCGAACAATTATAATATATGTTCTACATGGATTTATATATAGGTACGTACATAAAACATAATTAGTTTGTACCGCACTAATGGTTAAAATTTAATTAAAACGGTAATTAGGTCGTTAATTCATATCATATCATATATTAGTTATATAAAACAAAATGTTCTTTTGCGTTTGTTGTTTTTCAAATACAAAGAACAAACTACGACATTATTATTACTTGTTGTAGAAAAGTAGTTCTTTGACTCGTATGTTATATAACTATACAATTAATAATTGTATTCTTTGTTAGAACAGATAAAATAAATATGTCAAATTTAAATTATAATTATTGTTGTACGTATCAATTGCGTATTTGGAACAAGAATTAAAATAAAAATTTAGTTATAATACATATACATGTACTACATAAACTATTCAAATTTGAATTAAAATTGGAATAATCAAATTTGGATAATCCTATAGCTATATTACATTTTATGCGTACACTAGCTGTCAGTGCCCGATTTAGGCTGGTACCTATAGGTGACCACTGACCAGTCAATCCAGTTTAGAGTGTCCTCATATTTTTTTCGTTAGTATTTGTAATCATTTTGAAAATCAATAATTTTAATCATTTAAATTTTTAACGCAATATAAAATATTTTATTAAAAAGAGTTAAAAACTCGATGTGTTTATCCCAAAATAGGCCATATAAAATCTGACATTATTAACAGTTGAACATGAAATTACTAAAAAATTATCATAATTATATGATGATGACATCATTTATGAGTTTTCGATAGTCCCTAGGAAAAAGTCAATGTAATCGAGTGTGACATATAATGAATAAAATAAAATAAATATTTTAAGAGGATAATTAACAACTTTATAAGAGGCTTCTAAAATCCCAGGTTTCCAAAATTTTAGAAATCAAGGTCTGCCTACTATAAAATGTATTTGCTGAAATCTACTTTCGAAAATACAGAACAATATTGTAATAATGTACTATACATATTATATATTACTTGTATTATTTTACATTTTAATTCATTTTATACGTGTTTATTGATTGTTCAATCGCAACAATTATATTAATAATCACATGCTTTTAAAATTGTTTAAAATGTTTTTACCAAATTATCTAATATAGTTTTGATGAATAATAACTTTCCACGACGAACGAGCAAAAATATTATAGTTTATTATAGTAATACATATAAATAATTATGAAACAGGAACATACGAGTTTAGGCTATATACGGGTCGTACCAATATTTATTTAGTACTTTATAATTAGTACTCGTAATATTATTAAAAAGTGCGTAAACTTTTATTATATATTTGTAATATCAAATGAGAAATCGACAAATTGTAAAATATTTTAATGAGTTCTTTTTTGATACCGGACCAAAGACGAGTGACATTTTGCTTCTAAAGTAATATGAAGCTTGTTATTTTTACTAACCACTTGACTTCTTATACACATGTAAGTACAATATAATATGAGGGGTTCTATTCGAAATATAATAGTCTACGTAGTCCCTTTATTTATTATTATATACCCTCTCGTAAATTAGCTTCTTTTTTTTCCGTACCCCTTTTTAGGAAAATCAATAATAGTTTTAAAACTAACACGATAGACCATAATTATTACTTGTACTTACGTTAGTTAAATATTAAAAGTTAAAAATGAAAAATTTAATGACTATCGATTATATAATATTCGTGTACAATAGACAACATAACAATATCATAAATATTTCTCATACATAATAAAGGGCAAACGTATAATATCGGTATCAAATGGAAAATAAATACAAAAAAATAACGAGGGATCCATAAAATTACGAAAATAATATTATGATCATATAAAATGTGTGGAAATATTCGATAATATAATGTGTGTGATTTAAAGTTAAATATTGTTGTGTCTGCGTCGTAATAGGCTGTGAATCTTTTATAGTCACCTTATCATAGATGATGATATAGATATTTATCTAAATTTTAAGACAATTAATAAATAAATTAATAAGATATACGTCTACAAGAAATTTATAAATTTATACATTAATACAATTGATATTATATTGTTTTTGGAAAAATTAAGTTTGTTTAAAATATATACAGTGCCCATTGACATTGTAAACTTAGAAACTAACGTTTGAGGAACGAAAAAAAAATTATAATTGGAACAGACCACGAGCCGTTGATTTGAGACTTGCAGAGTGTTACAGAATTACAGAATTTGTAGCGTTTGACGGTGAAAGGAAGAAAAGTCTTATATGAACACAATAAGACTCATTTTTGTATATAAATAACTACAAAATCTTATTATATTTTGCATTATGTTATTGGTCAACGGCAGTGGCGTAGCCAGGATTTTGGCTTCGGGGGCTAGGCACATTTATGCTATGGATATTTATGATCAAGAACACAAAGCTTCAATCAACTTTTCAAAATTATTTTTATTTTTTATTAATCATTTTTGTAAAAGCATAGAGTAATAATAAGAAGAATACTTATAATATGAATTTATAGATTTTTGATTACACTAAAAATATCAATTTTAAAGAGATAAAAAAAAAAATTGAAACAGGATTTTTTTAATATTATAGTGTCGTATTAAGTTATATGTGACTATGTACTATGTATATACTTTAGTAAAATTTTTAAATTTTAAAACCCAATATTGTTAATTTTATCAAACATTATATAGATAAAAACGAGAATTTTATGAAATATTCAAAGTTCTATATTTTGTAAAAAAAAATTCCAAAATTTTATCACATATATTATATTACATAAAATTATTAAGTCTCTAAGTTCAAAAATTTACTGAGTTATCGTAAAATATTGAAATCGATTTCGTTAACCATGGCTTAGTTGAAACTTTGAACAATATATATTTAGTATTAATTTTCACTTGTACATAACAAAAAAAAAACACAGCTAATGGGTGGAGAGGGGCTAAAACCCCATAGCCGCCTCTGGCTACGCCACTGGCAAACGAATTATTGTAATTTTGCACTAAACAGCCCGGCGATATAACGGTTGGATATCGTGAGAATCATAATAATATTATACGTACATAATACATGAATATAATTATTAAAATTACTAATCGGAAGCAATAATTATTATTTCCAACGGCGTTAGTAATTATAATATATTGTAAATATACGTACCTATATTATGATTGGGCGTTATTTTAAATATAGAAATGTATTGGGAAAATCATACTAAAATGGCAAAATTATGCTCTATTTCATCGAACAATGCGGGCGAAGCCTTGATAATACATTAACAATATTATAATATAAGCACACCTGTGGTACGGTTACTTTGAAAAATGTCCAATTACGTTAAACATAATAATCATAACAAATACTACTTTCTCTTCCATGCACACTCGAATAATAGGTACTAATTATATTATACTCATTACTCATATATATTTTTCGTTTCAAAAACATTATGTTTTAAATATATACATATTGTAATAATAAAATCGTATAATATAATTATATTATATACCTACTAGTCATATTGCAAGTATAATATATCTAGTAACTACACACTTTATAGGTATACATAAAATAGAAAATTAGAAAATTTAAGATTGTGTGTCCAAAATTAAATTATTAAAATATACAAAATATAATATATAACATATTATATTTAATTATTTATTATGTAGAAACTATATTAATAATAAATCTCAGAAATTAATATTTAATCGATTCACGTTCGTCTTCACTTTGAAATTCACTCTTCACATTTTACGCCACCTCTCTAACACAATATAAATGTACTTTCTTGAAAAATTTCCTAAACGCTCCATAAGATTCATAGTGAACATTTTACACCATTTATAATTTTTATATAGGGTTGTATAAAACAGAAGAAAAGTAATATAGTATGTGCTAATACTAATCACATTTTTAAACGTATAATTATGTCGTCATAATTTAATAAAAACATTAATATGAATCGAGTCATTATTAATTCATTGTGGTACGATGCGTGTAGAAAAAGTTTCCATAAATTTATATAAGGATGCTGGATTTTTTAGGTCTGTGGTCTGGCCCATGAAGATTAAAACTAAGTTCTCTAGTCTGGCCATATCCGTAAACATGCTTTATGATTGTAAATTATATTACTATAGCGTCTCAATTTCATTTTTTATTCCGTCTGTATAATGCGAGTATATATACGTTTTTTCCTAATTATATTAATATATATTATCATGTATGCCGGAATGAACACGTTTTTTTTTTTTTTTTTAAGGATGCACGACATTACATATATATATTCATTAAAATAATTAAATTGTGTATTCAATCGTTTAAAACGTAATTAAATTCATTATTATTTAACTTATATATTTATGCGTGTAATTATAGTTTTGGTACTATAAAACGAGCATTTAATATAAAATAACACTATATTATTATTTTTATTATTATTATTATATATTATTATATATTATTATTATTATTATTATTTTTATTGTTATTATTTTTTTATTTTTTTTATTTTTTTTTTTTTATTATTATTATTATTATATATTATTATTATTATTATTATTATTATTATTATTTTTATTATTAATATATATTATTATTATTATTATTATTATTAATCATTTTTATTATTATTATTATTATTATTATTATTATTATTATTATTATGTAACATATTATATACCTGTATAGATAATAATGCATTATTATTAATATGTACCTATGTTAAAAGTGCGGTGTTTGATTTTGATTGTGTTTTTGTATAATTATAGTTATTAAAATCATGACCTTAGTAACAATATACAAACAAAAATATATATTACCTATATATATTTTTTTTAAATATTAATATTACCTATACTATTTTCTTTTGTTATATGTCTATATTGTATATTATAAACTAGTATATAAATATAAAATGTAGTTTAACGCGATGAACTAATTTCTCATTCTTATATGACATGTTGTATATATTTGGCTGTCAAAGAGTAATGTATTCATTTCCTAACTCGAAATAACGATAAATAATATAGTAAGTTATTGCTAAAATAGGAAATACGATTACTAACGGGTACAAGGAAGACATTTTGAGAATTTCACCGATTTCCATCGAAAACGGGTATAGAACGCGAAGTCACGGAAATGTATAGATAGTATTTTTTAATTGACGTTTAACAATTTTTTTTTTTTCGTATCTAATTATTGCTAAAAGAAGTTATCCGGGTTACAAAAAAATGAAACATCGTCTTTTTCTAACGTATCGTTCGTAAAATTAGTAACGATATTTTATACCACCGTGTTTTAAATTATTATTATTATTTTTTTTTTTTTTAATTAACGATTTATCAATCATATTATCAGTTTAGACTTAAGAATAATTAACGCGTTCGTTATTCGAAAAATACGAGAATATAAATATTATAAATCAAACAAATTTTAAAAATATATAAAATATATAAAATAATCGCACACGTATTTATATTAATTTATATATGTGGGCTTTATAAATATTTATATGTTTATGACGGATTTATTATTTGGATCAAATTTTTGTAGTTATAACACTTATAAATTCGTTTAATTCTCTGAATAATTTATATTATTATTCAATATTCGTCGAGTTACTTATTATTTGGGCTTTTTCATTTATAAATATGCGTGAATAGATAATTTCATTATTACACTCGATCGATTTTAATCCCATTTAGTGGCTTATATAAATAAAAAAATAAAACTATGACCGGGGAACGGTCCAAAATTAATTTTATGCTAATTTTTACATGTCATTATATTTCCTTTTTGACAAAAAAATTGATTAATAATTATTAAATATATATTTGTTTTAGTTTTTTATTTTCATTTTAATGATCAAATTAGTTATGGAATATGAATTATGTATTTTCACCTTTACTGCATCAATCAGATTAGTCAGCGATTCTACCCTTTTATAAATGCCAATAATATAATCTATAACCTTTATAAAATAATCTTTTTTATTTATTTTTTATTCCATTGTATTCAAAATGATTACATTTTTTTTGTTAAATTAAATATAAATTTATATTTTAATATTATTAATTTTAAATTCCCAATAGACTATACCTAAATTATAAATTAATTGATATTCATATACATTTATACATTTTGTTACCATAGATATAAATATATAAAATAGATGTAGTAATTCGTGGATTTCTTTAAAAAAATTCTTGTTATTATTTGTAAAATAAATAATAACAAATTGCATTAATAATAATTTTAAATATTTTAAATTTATTTAATAAAATATAATAATGGACGTCGTAGCCGAATGCCTATTTTGCTCCAAAGTGATTACTTGTGCTTCCAATGACTATAGTACATTTATTGGACATATGCGTTCTAACCATAATAATACCGAAGTAAATATCTAGCAATATAAAATAAATATTTTTTGTAATTCTATACTTTCAGTATACGTCTTATAAGTTATAACTAAACTTTATAACATCGGTAAATTCGATTTTAAAAAAAATCCTATATAAAACTCATTAAAGTTAAAAAAATGTTTTTTTTTTTTTTTTTAAATTCTATTTTCTTTCATTGTTATCATTTTTTAATACATTTTAGTTTCATTACCTAAAAGGCTCAAAACTCCATTTTCTTAATCAATTTCTTTCTTTTATGTCTTCCTCATTTTTTTTCTTCAATATCCATTCATCGTTTTTGCTGTAATTCTTGTCCTTAAGACCACATTGTGTGACCATTTTTCCAATTATTTCTTCTGATTTTCATAAGTGTTTGAATCAACTTAAGTTCATACTCTTGATCTATTATGCTATATAGATATTTCATAGTAGTTTCTTCTTTTATTCTTTATATTTATCTCAAATTCGTTTTCAATTTCATAAAATGTTCTCAAAATATTAATTTCAAATACCCAAAGCTATAATTCTTTATCGATTTGTGTAGTTGTTCTTTGTTCATGTTCCATAAATTAATAAATTACTCAATTAATACTGGAATTATTTACACTATATTGTTTTCGTTTTATTGTTGACAAAATCTTTGAATTAAACTGTAGTAACCTGAGTATATATGCTAATATAAATATTCGTTTTTTTATAAATAATGTGTGTTTTTATTTTATATTATTATTTATTAATATTATTATGATAATATAATTTTATATATGAATAAATAATTTTATATATTTTTCTTGTAAATTGAAGATATCAGATCAAGCATTGAAAATGGCGGTCGACTCGAGAAGTAATTCTAAAGTTCTTGCAGTGAGAACCTATGGTCTATGTCTAAATTGTGGTTATGAAGGCACTCCGAAAGTTAAATCAAGTAAAAATCTTTCGGCCAAAGAATTGGGTGCGTTCGGCACGTGTTTTCCGTTGTGTTTTATGGTATTCGTAAGATATGTAAGGCGTCACCAGGTCGTTATAATGTGCGCACAGTGTAAGGCCATTCTCGGGAAGATCAAACATAAAAAAAAATGGTGGCAAGTTTAATATGATGAAGAAATAAACGTTTTTTTTTTTTTTTTTTTAGTTTTATAAAATTCGTGATTATCTCGATAAGGTGGTTTGTAGGTAATTTAAAATATCATGTAAAGTAGCGGGTATAATATTAATGGTAACTCGACAGTCAGTGTTTATTTTAGGGTATATTTTTTTAGGGTTAAATACATATAGTTGTTAAGTACTATAAATTGATTTAATTAAACTTTCAAATTTGGATCAAACATAAATATATTATTACTATTATTATTGTACATTTATTTTATAATATTATTAATTATTTTATTAGTAATTACTAATATTACCATAATAATAAATTATTGAAATAATTATATAGAACAATATTGAACTATACGTATATATACCTAAATTAATGAGTTTAAGATGCAAATATGTTTTGGTCTTTTTATTAAAAATTTATTCGAAATTTCCAAATTAATAAATTAATAACAATAACAAATGTACGTATATAACATTTTAAGTACCTTTGAATAACATTTGTTTTATAATTTTACATATAATTAAATATCATAATACGTTATTGGTAGTAAATTAGTTTTATATTTTTATTATAAATATGATTATTATACCTTTAGGCTGGTAGTTATCGTTTATCAGTTTATTATCTCTAATGAATATTTATTATATAATTTATAATGTAAGAATTTGTACTGAGAATTCATTTTTCTTCGTCAAAAGTAACAATTTTTTTTAATATTCAATTCTGATAATTATTTTTTCATCGTAACTCTGGGGGAAAAAAGTTTTATTATTATGGGTAATAAATATTAGCGTTATAAAAATATAAAGTTTCATTATCAAAGGTGATTTATCAAAGACCATAATATAAATTATTTAATTATAAATGTGTAGTCTTTTAAAAAAATTATATTTAATAAATAAATAAATTATAAACAAATATTAAAATTAATAATATACAACAAACATTTAAGAAAACAATTTAGTTGGAATAATAAATTACACATAGTTTATAATTTATTATATAACTATAATGACACATTTAGTACGTTACGAATAACTTTATAATAATTACAGCTTTATAAAGTATTTAAATTTTATCCCATCCTGATATTTTACATGGTGGATGAATCCGGTAAAAAAAAGAAACTCCTCAAATGCTAGACATAATTGCAAGGCGAAGAATAAACGGATTTCAATTTTTCAAGTCTTCTAGCACTTGCCATATGGATTTTTTCTTTTTATATTTAATTAATCGATTTCGTAATTAAGTATACAAATATACAATTTATGAGAATCTATGTTTTTTTAATCGTTGATATTTTAATGAACGATTGACATATTAAAAGTCATTGTGGGTAAGACATAGAATAAAACAACAAATTCAAATAATTTGTCGAACCAAATTACCACAATTTCGTCTATCTTTTTGATCTTTTAGTCGTATTTTATATGGTGTTTCGTCAATTCGGTTAAATTGAATTGGTGTTGACATGTATCAAAATATCCTATCTCGAAATACAATTGCAGTTTCACAAATAATATAATGTTCTTTCTTTTCAGACGCTGTGTGTATATTTAATATTGCCTATACAATACTCCTTAAACCATCATATTAAGATTGTAGTCGTAAAATGTTTTTTCTAAATATTTCAAGAGTGTATCAGTGTAAATATTAAAAATGATTATATTATTCGTTTATTAACACTGCATAAATAGTGTTTAAATATTAATAAATTACACGTTGTACAACGTTATAATAGATAGGTATGTAATATTATTATAACACGAATGTCAATTTGATGAATTTTTGAGCTTTCGGAAATTATTAAGAATCAAATTAAAATTATACACTCTAATCCATCTACAATTTTTCGTAGTACTTATTATAATAATATTTATGACCTGTGTGTATATCGAAAAATCGATTTATTTCTTTATCGTTGTTTTCCGAAATGTTAGCAAATTATCACTTTTAAAATATAAAGGCGTGTGTATTATACCGTGTGGATAATCATTATAATCGAAAGGGTTAAATTTTTTTTTATCACATTGACTTCCGTTGGATTGTACCTCCTTAAAACCGGAAATGGTACGAGTCACATGTGATGGGGCCATGGGGTCATTATTATTATAGAACGTCTCGCCAGTAGACACGTGGCAAAACAGTCGTACACCAAACGACACGTATCGATCGTTGTATAAAGTAGTTACGTACAATAATATTGTTAACCGAAGGGATTTAATTATATAAAATTGGGGTTTTTTTCCCCGTTTATTAGGAATTTTATTTCAAAAGATTTATCGAATGAACGAGTAGACGCGAGTAACGATGTTATTTTCAAGAAGATAAAATCGTGGAAAAAAAATATATAATAATAATAATAATAATGAAAAATACTAATCGTTTGTTCGTAGACGATGATTATTGTATTTTATTTGTCGTGATTTTTTTAGAGCGAATCCTATAGTTATAACCTAACCTAACCTAACCTAACCTAACCTAACCTAACCTAACCTAACCAGTGTTATCATTAAAATTAATATTCTACTGTCGTGTGTAGATATTTAAAATAGTTTGACATAAACAATAATAATAATTATTGTTGATTTATGTACAATAAAATGTTTTACAATAATTATCTCGTTATTTATATAAATTTATATGGTTACAACTCGAACACAAATATTTTATTTTATAATTTTCAAAATGTGCACAATATGAGTATATTTTATTATTTCTATATAAATTATAGATAAACATTAATTTAGCGAATAATTGTATTGATGTATGACACGTAAATTTTTATTTTTTTGTTATTAATTAATTAAAAAAATCAATATTTTATAATATTAATATCGTTATGGGTAATATTCTTTTATATTATTATAGCCAAATATTAATTTTTAATCGATTCTGTTTGATTTCTGCGGTCGATATATTTCTAACAGTATAGTAGGCATTCTTGCTAATAATTAAATAATTATATAATAATTAATAATTAATAAATGCCTATTTGTAAATTTAAATTATATTAAATTGATCAATTTTGTAAAAATTAAATATGATTGAAGTTTAGAAAAATATTTTTTAGCTGTAATTAACCAAATTCTGAATAAACAGAATTAAATAACTAATATTTATGGACATTTTAATTTATAAATTTACTTACTATTATTTAATAAAATATTTGTTGTTTTTTCTATGAGGATAACTAATGATATTTTTTATAATTAAACATAAAAAATAAATAATTAAATTTGCAATTTAAATTGTACATACTATTTATACACTATGACAAGTAGCAGGATAACTAATAAATAAATATTTTTTTAGTTAACATTGCTTAATATTTATTATCGTACCTACCTACCTTATTCATATATAAATTGTTAATTGAAAGACGTAATTGAACATTACATTTCAGTGAAATACATTTTTCCCGTTAAAATAATTCATTTAGGTACGATATACGTATGTACTTTTAACTACCATAAATATCCCATTAAAGGTAAAAATGACAATTTTATATTGTATAAAATCTAAAACTAGTTTTTCTTGACTCTTGTACACTAACAATAATGTCAATAAACATCAACGTGTACATGAAATGTTGAATATCCATTTTAGATTATCGTAAAAATGAATATTTTTTTATAGTTATTATCACCTAAACAATATTTCAGTCAATATTTTACAATTTTCAGTTTTTGTCTAGTTGGTACTTTATTTAGGTCATTTTTCGAATTTCTCAAAATTGACACTATGCGATAGGAAAAACTACTAAAATATGGCATTTTTCACGAAAACTGAATTTTCGACGAAATCAATTTCAATATTTTACGATAATTTAGGCGTTAGTGAAATTAGAGACTTGATTATCTGATGAACTTTACTCAAAATCGGAGTAATTTTATCCTTACAATTAAATTTCAATCAAAATTCAACACTATCCTCTTTAAACCTGTAAACCATATCCATCAACTCTTTTTGTTCGTTTATAATAATCATTTTATTTGTTTACAATATATAAATAATAATTAGTATCCAATATGGAATAAATTATTACGTTTAATCATAATAAAATACTGTACCTATATTTGAATTACTTTTTAGTTTAAACGATTCATAGTCTTGTACACGTCACCTATTAATTATTATAAGTTATAATTTGTAAAGTAAATATTTTGAATTTGAAAGTGCAGTATATGTTATGTATAGTAAAATACCCAATAGCGTAATATAATATTTTTGAAAATCGAAATGCAACAATACTGTAAATAAAATAATTTCTATTAGTATCCTCTATGGAATACTTGATTTTATTAATTTATAAAATTTATGATTTTCATGAATATTATTGTATTTTGAAAATTAGGCCGCAGGATAAGACGTCAGTTGAAAGAGAAATTATTATTGTCGTAGGTCTTTTAAATTCATCGTACGACAAGAACGACACTTGTATACCTATTACCTATTATATTGTATTATACACCTGTATAAGACCATTGTGAATCCTTATACAATTGAAATAATATATTATAATACGGTATATACACACGACTGCGGTATACGCCTACGAGGTTATCATAACCGCTGTCACTGTTGTGTACAGCGTATAATATTTCATTATTTTCGAATATTATTGGCGATAGAAACCAATAATAAAAAAAAAAAAATCACAATTTATCGTCGTTTGTCCTAGAAAATCCTACATTGTGCCGTCGTATACATACAAAAACCGTGTCACGTTTGTGTTTTTCAAATAATTTAGGTCGATAACAGAACCCATACACGTGCACTTTGGATCTCGAGCGGACTCTAAAGTCTGTTACGGTCTCTAATTAATTCCAATTTTTATGAAATTTTTCGCATAGTTTGTGTTGCTATAATAGTAAAATAATATAATAAATCATAAAATCACGCGGAAATGACCGCTGTACACGAGCATACGATAAAAAATGTCGATAGTTGAATATTGCAGTAAACTTTTCAAACTTTGCTCTTTATTATTTTAGTATAAAAAGGAGTGAAGGACCAACGAAAATGGTGGTAATTATTATGTTATTTTTCCGTATAATAACGATAAAACGCGAACACGTTGTTTATTATAACTGATAATATTTAGTAATTAGCAGTAAACACCCACAAAATATAATAATAATAATAAATAATGTTGATATTTTTCGATTTTACGTAGGTATATATGAAAAAAACGGTTTTTTGCGGTTAACATAATTCGTATTTATTTCGAATATAGGAGGTTACCTCCTATTATAATATTATTATACGAATTATATGGGATAATTGTACAAAAAAATATTGTTTACGTACGTTCGCGTTACCGCGGTATATAATAACATTATTATTTACGTTTGACACTGACCACGGTCAATAGACAGAATATTATTACGTTACGTTCTCACGACTGCACATCATGCACACACCACGCCGTTTATGTTGCAGGATCGCGTTTGTGGAACGAGTACAAAAAATATATGGCCGACAAACGTTTTGGCGTGTAACACACATTTATACGTATATAATATTATAATCCTTTCGGGTTTCGATTCGAACCGCCTTCGTCATCGTTGTCGGTATCACGCGAGGTAAACCGGTAATAGGTATATATACCAATCTGATATTGCGTTGTATACAGAGTGTTCAAAATTTGAAAAATAATAAAATTAAATATTAAAAAAAAAACAAATTTTAATTTTACTTTCTTACACTCGAATATTAGACATTTTAATTAATACACTCGAAACGATCTATTTTTCATACGCGCGTATATAATATGAATAAATTGACGTTTATAGAGTCGCGAACCTAAAAAAATTGTAAATTATTAAATTTTTATTAATATAATATTAAAAAATATACCATAAATTTTATAAAAAAATGTATGTCGATTACAAAATATTCATATAATATTCAAGTAATTACACCTTAACGTAGTGTAATATATTTTATATTTATAAATAAATAAAAAAAATCTAATTAATAATAGGTAATAATAAATTTATATTAAATTTATAATAAAAAAATGATTTCCTTAAATTTCCTGTTATTACTTACATTATTATTATGAAACACATTTGTGCGAGTATATAAAATATTATACTTGGAATTGAATACGATAATAACAATATTGGGAAACATATATGCAAACTTTTACAAGTTAACCTTACCACTTATATTCTTAATATATTGTATCATAATATTATACATTAATAATATAGGCACCAATAAAATCTGCAACTTTGTCGTCGTTCGCTCTCCCGCATCATCGTTCCATCATCTTTTCGGTCATTATCAATTCCACGTACGATTCTTTCTGTAAATTATATTAAATATAAAATCAACTTTATTAATCTCGCAGCTCTGCCAATTAAATTTATCGTTTCTCTTCAAAACGTAATATGTTAATATTAAATTATTATGTACGCTCGAGGCTCTCGAACCGTATTTTGTCCATCACGTAATATTTATCCAAGTAGAGCTATTTATCATATATTAGTATCGCGTGTTCGTCGGAATTTCTTACTGAAACGAAAGTGGCGAAAAA
>JAIUCT010000020.1:2818805-2850436 GCA_021307375.1 Tetraneura akinire | reverse complement strand
TAATAATAATAATAATAATAATAATAATAATAATAATAATAATAATAATAATAATAATAATAATACAAAGCGTTTAGACGTTAAAACGTTGATAGAATAACATATAAAAAGTCGATATGCTTTTCTACTTAAATTCAATTTTATTTAACGTATCGGTAATTATAATATTACGTTATATTAAAACCGAGTTTTGGACTCTAAAAAAAAAATAATAATAATAATTATAATAATAATACAACACTGTGAGTCGTTATCAGTTACCTTCAGTTATAGGTACAGTCGTATTGGGATGCTGCGATCACTGGAACTCGAAGACACCGATACGGCGACGAGTGATCTCTGGAGCGTTTTATACGCGCGCGTAAGAGGAGTACCTATGTTATATTATTATTATATTATATACCCGTGGGACGAACGATGCCCACAAACCGCGTATGCGGTCGTAAAATATACGCACATATAATAATAATAATATATCTACCTACGGGTAATATACGATATATATAAGATATAACCGATATATTATGTACGGATACTAATTTTTGTGATTTGTTGGCGTTTTGTTCCGATGCTTTCGTGTTATACGATTTTTTTTTTTTTAGTTTTAGTTTTTATTATATTACACATATAAATAATATAATAAAATACGTATATACGTTTTATTATAATACGGACAGTCGTGTGTCGCGTACGGGCCGAGAGGAATATAAACCATCACTTCATAATAATATACGTTTATTATACAGCACAAAACGTGACGCGTAAGGACCACGTTCACGGAAATTTCAAATTGGTCGTCGATCCCGCATACGATTTTATTGTAATAAATAAATCTCGTTCTTCGCTATTTTATATTACCGCACATTGTTCATAATCCGTGTACAATATTATTATTATTATTATTACGAGTACTATATCTATATAAATACACCCGAGTACCGGAGTAGGTACTAAGTGGTATATACCACTTATACCTAAGTTATGTCACTTTAAATAGGCGATTTCGTCGGAATCACGCGAACAGTGTGCGCAACACGCGGTCAAATACGATAATATTGAGTCGACAATATATCGTGCATATATTAGAATACGTATTATTGGTATTATACGAGTCGTTCGATATTTCGCATCGCGATTGTGTAACCAACGTTTTCACCGTTGTCGAGTTTAGTTGCCCGTTTAGAAAACAACTTTAAGATAGACTTCGTATACAATAAATAAATATGGTGTCGTAATAATAAAATAAATTATATACGCATATCGAATTCGTATATTATTATACAAAACATTATACTTGAATAATATTTATTGCTTAGGTTATTACCTACATAACATAAGTTTCGCGCGCCTATAACGTAAAATCATAATAATTATAGAAATTGCGAAGATTTAAAAATATAATAGGTAGGTACACATTAAATTTAATGAAACCGTTGAATTTCTTTCGAATAAACGATGCGCAGCTTCTGAATTTCATTTAATCGCGTATAGAATTAAAATAAGTACCTATATGGATATTTTTTTACTTTAATTTGTTTCTTATTTTTTTTGGTCGTTTCACTCAGCAATAACGCATAATATTGCCATTTTAAAACTAATTTAAAATAGTCAAACGTTATTAATTATTATAATTCGTCACAAAATAAAAATATCATAATTTATACATGAAATATAAACCTCCCAAAAGAGACAATTTATTCATCTCTTCATATTTTTGTTTAAATGTACGGATCGTGGGGGTATTATTTATTCAATTAGAAACTGAAATATATTAATAAAATATTTTCTTTGTAGGACTACACAGGAAAGTAACAAATATTTGCGTTGTGGAAACTTGGTATTTTTTTATGGAATTAATTAAGGGCTTGTACAGAAGTAAATGAATAATTTCAAGGAACGAAATAGATGAATTATGAAATGTACAATCTGCAAAAAGAAATATTTATACGAAAACAATTTTCACTGATATTATTTTAAGATAACAAAAAATAAAAGTATATGGTTATATAAATAATATAATATTATTTATCGTAATTTTTTTTTAACTCCATTCCGTTACAATGAAAACTGTAGGAGGACGCAGGAGAGTAATAAAATTATACCTACTGAATTTAATTTGATTATTAACAAATAATAATATTATTTTACGTATTATCGAGATAATTTTGGGAATGAATGATAATAATCCTCAATAATTTTCGATCATTTTAAAATTCGTCAAATATTACACAAAAATGTAA
This sequence comes from Tetraneura akinire, assembly GCA_021307375.1. Taxonomy (NCBI): domain Eukaryota; kingdom Metazoa; phylum Arthropoda; class Insecta; order Hemiptera; family Aphididae; genus Tetraneura; species Tetraneura akinire. Next base: position 2,848,196 of record JAIUCT010000020.1, on the reverse strand, counting down.
AAATACGTATATAAATCCTTTTTCTCTGGGTCCTTAACCAAACCAGACATTAGAATTAGTAGTTTAGTATACATTATAATTAAATGATTTATGATAGCATTATTATATTAATTATAATATTATAATTTTATACCGGAAATAATATGAATTTTTGTACATAGTAATGAATATTGGTAAATGGTAAATTATTCAGGAGTATAACAAAGGACGAAAGGATGAAGACAATACAAGTACCTATATAACTATTTTTTTTTTTTTACATTTTTTGCTACGCTGTTGTAGAATAAAAATCAATGAGTGAAACATTTATGATACACGAATTTCACATTGTATTTTTCGTGTAAATATTTTGATTCTTTTTCTCATATTTGCAATATGTATATTTAATAAATTAATAATAATACTTATATTATATTAAGCACTATTCTGTGTTCAAATTTAGATTTGAATTAAAATAAAAAATTGATATTACCTATATCATTAGTTATACTGATAGTTCAAGTAAAGAATTAAAATCATTATCATAGTGAATTATTATGATATACATTTAATAGATAATAGGTACCTATGTAAAATGAATGGTCCACGGTCCACCGCAAGTAATTATTATAGTTAACTTAACACCTTTCGTGGTAACCACAATTCTTGTGTGTTGAGTAAAATGCTTTGAGGACACATGGGGCAATTGTACCTCTACTTCAGATAGCGCATCTAAGATTAACCCACTCTAAAATATTGAAATAATACTATTAAATATCGACTATTTAATTTTTTTTGTAACATAATATTATGTTATTTGTTTTAAATTTATAAACAACACATGTACATGTACATGTAATTAATATGAATTATGCCATTATTTATAGTACCTACCCCATTATCATGGTCTTATACCCATTAAACATTAGGGTTATGAAAGTTATTTCGTTGTTTTTTATTTATGTATATGAAAAAATATAAAAAATATCTTGCATTTATTATGTTAGGATGTTTATATCAGTTTTTGGATAAATTTAACATTTTTTTTTTCAATGTTGGTACATAAAACAAAAATATTGCTTCGTATATTAAAATTAGAATATATATATGGTTTTTAGAAATACGTATATAAAAAGTTTTAAATTTATAATCTATGATAATATGATAATATATATATTATACATTTTGCATTTTACTGGTATAATAATTTATTTAACTTTTGAACTTTGTATCTTTTTAAACCATAAAACAACAATCAATAATTATATTATAATTAAAGAAAATTAGAGGAGTCTTGATTTATGCATTATGAAATAATTACAATAAACAATATGTTTTCATTTGTTAATAATAGGTTTTTTCGGCCTCCACTTTTTTATATATTATATAAAATTTCGCACCGTACATTTTTTATTTTTTGTTAAAAATCTCATGTAAGATATGTTATGTTCATATGAACAACATAAATTGTTTACTTTTTTTTTGTTAAAACCAATTTAATATCCGTACAACCCTTATATTACGTACCTATAATTTATTTAAAAATACCATAGTTAGTAATACACACTATGTACATTTTATAAAAACTATTAGTAGGTACTATACATTTTTTTTGTGGATTTACTAAAAAAAAAAAAAAAAAATAGTAATTTATTAATATTAACATTATTTAGCATTTTATTGGACTTCTATCATCAGCTAGGTTTAAAATTAGATAAATACAACAGAATGTTAAGTTCTAAATTAGATAATGTCATGTAGATTTTATCAATATTTTTTTAATACAAATATTTTCATATTATTTCAAAATATTCATGTAGATAATATTTATTAATATGTTATTGTACTGTGTTAAAAAAAATGGCTTATGAATTATGATTTAATATACTATTTTAGATATCAAAATGGTATTGTGTTCATTTTAAAAACGTTATTATGATTTAAATTTATGAAAACGAAATTTAATTAATCTTACGAGTAGGCACCTAAATTAAAATGACCGAAAATATTTTATTGTCGAAAATATTATAAACTATCTTTAATAATATAGTCATCATAAACCAAGGGTTTAATATAGTTCATAATAAAAATTATTATGTGATTCCTTAGAAATATGAAGTTAGAATTTTTCGAATGATTATCATGAGGATGAATGTATTCATGATGCGGTATTTTATATATATCTATTTAATTTTCACCGTGTGTTCATTTTAAAACGAGTTAATATTGCGTGCACTTTATTCGTTTTCTACAGTTTATAGATGTTCAGTATTTAATTAAATATCCAAAAGAGTAAACTCGGACGCTGATAAATATTAAAAAATAATTATTTAAATAAAATATGTTTCTAAGTAAAAAATTGTAAAGATTTTAAACGTGGCATAAAAAAATTAATTAAAATTAGTGAGTAGGTATATTATAAGAAAATATGAATTGCACGCATTATTCGTTAAATATGTCAAATAGTTTCTTAAACGATAAAATAAACAAATGTAAATATATATTTGTTTTAAATACCTACATCATTATATTAATTACAGGTATTTGAATTTATTATTTAATAACTCTAATATAAGAATATTTATTATTATAATAAGTAGCTTTAGAATAATTATTATTCCAATATGATTATAATGAAGTATGAAATTAATTACATTTTGTTTTCGGTTATAAATTAATATTCTGGTCGTGTGTTAATTGTTATAGCCTATACGTAATATAATATCTATACTTGTGTTAATCTTTGAATACTTTTGAATGAAAAACATTTCATATATAATATCCCACGAGAATTAACATACTTAATATAAATGTTTATTATACATCATACATGCGATAAAATTAATGAAATAAAGACATTTTATTGTTTCTTTATTATTTTTTTTTTTTTAATATTTAATTTGTATATGTATTTAAAAACAAAAAAAAAAACATATATTTAATTATATTTGAACGACAATAACTTGAGTAGGTATAATAAAATAATTATACAAAAAATGATATGACATATTGTTATAAGAATAAAGGTAGTACAAGGGGTATTTTATTAGATAGTGATAATAATTTACGAAAGACTACAATATTATCGTGTCAACTTTATATTATATTACGCTATATTGAGAATTAGATCATTTTATATTGATATTGATATTTCGGAAAATATCAAATGTTCGGCTTGAGTGTATTTAAGTTAAGCATATTTTCAGACGTTTTAAATCCAAATTTTGTATATGGTGGTACACTGGGTCATTTGGACCGTTGTATAGATTTTACGAGCACAATCTCACCTGTACCTAATTATAATATTATATTTTAATTTTTAATGTGGGTACGCGACCACACCCAAAACAATAATTCATACGACTTATATAATTGCATACCGGGTACAAGGATTTCTCAAAAAAAACATTTCCGTCAAAATGTTTGTTTATTGCATTTTAGAAATCTATTGTTTGCTAGTAGGTAAATGATATAATTAACACTTTACATTATACTTCCTATTGTGTAGGTAATAATTGTAATATAATACTCATATAAATTGTTCAGGTGTCAATAAGAATTTATTTAACTCAATCTCAATCGGTTGTTTCGCACAAATGTTTTAGAAGCGTCAAAATATAATATATTGCAATTAAAAATAATACAATATTAATATATTATTATTTATTTATAACCTAGTTATATAGAAAATAATATTATTTTTTTATATAGATATATATCCCCTATGTTGAAATACTCTGTTGGTCATTTCAGTTTCCGATTCGTCTGATTATTAAATAATTTTAAGTTATGCGTATTCTAAGTCTATAAGGCATTAAAAATACAAATACTCATTACTCAAAGGTTTTTACTAGAATTCAATTTGTAGTTACCATTAAAGACCATCTTCTGTTTCTTTGTTGGTCCGTGCATAGGATACACGGATCGATTATTTCAAGACCCATTCACAATGCTCAAAGGAGTCCAGTGTAAATTTTATTTGCTTCTTCTATTCCTATAATTTATTGTATTCTTAACAATTACGACCGTATAATTCGTATAATTTTAAATTTAGAGATTGCTGCTTATCACAAATCGTAATTGTGATTTCAAGTACTCCACAGTATGATTGTCGATTGAAATGATTGAATCACAAAAACTATTGGTCAAAAATAAAAATAAAAACAATATACATCATAGAATTTCTATAACCTCCACACAAAATCTAATTATTTCTATTACTCTGAGTAATTTTTACCATAAACTAATCGAACTATTATAATACCTACCTATATTATTATGTTATGTTTTCACACAAAAATAAAAATATTTTGTCGATTAAAAATCGCGTATAGTCAATAACATAATATTTTATGTGTAGAGTTTTTACTTAACCTATAACATTAAAATACTACCCACGAGTGTATTATGGAATTAATAATACAAACATAACATTGTTGATGATTGAAACGTGTTGCGATGTGTTTGTAACCGCGTTCGTTGCCAAAGCGGTACATTATTATATTATTATTATTATACAGCGTTACGGTAAATCTCCTCGTTTGGTATTAATATTAGGTATTATACTGGTATCAATCGCATGTGTATTATATACCTGGGTTGTTTGATACCGTTATTTATCGTGTTGCGTTCCGTACAAGAGTCGAAGATTATACGAAAATTGGAATTTTTACTACTCGAACGATTGATATAGCCGAAACGTTTAATTTATATATAATACGAGTATAATATCACGTTGGTAAAACGTAAATTTTGCAATACTGATTCGTATTATACGACAAGTTGTATAATGCATGTTTTTTTTTTTTTCAAAGGAATATAGATTAATATTACTTAAATAGAACTAAAGCTACATATATAGGAAGATGGTGTATGACAAGTTCGTTAAAATTATAGTTAAATGACCCATGAAATATTCAATTGACCCTAATCACACATGAAACTGACTTACATTCACACATATAAACATGATGTTTATATAAGATTGTATACAGTCGTGAACATACAGAGCGAACAGAATATCGAGTTTCAAGAACATATAGAAATAAGACTGAAAACATGTATATAATTCTTACCAATTTTATAATATATTAATTTGAATCCCTTTGTATATATTATATATATATATATTTATAGTACATATTATATAGTATACACTTACCACACCTATATGTTATTTATTTATTATTGAAACTTTCTTGATCAATAATAATATTTTTAATATTAAAATATATCATAACAGAAATTCGAATGTTGTTTTTTAATATTTATTACGTAGGTTATAATAAAAACGTAAACACATACGACGAATGTGTAGATACATAGTTACTATAATAATATTATATATTTTTTACTCACAACTGTTATAAGTACTTTAGTAATACTAGTAATAATTGGTAATTTTTAGTAATACAATTCTGAATTAAGAGAAAAATATAAAATAATAATAATAATAATAATAATAAAATTTTAAATAAAGTTTTTTTATTTTTCTCTACTTGGATTTTACATTATAATATAACACTATACGATTATATTGCGATATAAAACAAAAGCGATTTATCTTTACAAATGATATAATAAACTATAGACTATACAAAAACAATTTAATCTTATATTATTTTTTTGCGTAGTTTTGTATCTTTAGTTTATATTTATTTTAATTTATAGTCTGCAGGTTGTAGTCTGTATATAATGTTGTCGTTGTGTAGTGGAATAATGCGTAAAATGCAATAAACGATTGTATTAAATATTTAATTAATTGTATAAATATAAATGTTACACGTATTTTACTTACCTGTATAAGTGATTATAAATGCTACAGGTAAACATTTAAAAACATCGAATTTAATATTATAGTAAAAATAATTATAAATTCACAAAATGCTCTAAAATATTCTGACAATAAAATCTGGAAAAAAATTGCAAACGCGAATGTACAATTATTATTATCATAATAATATAAAACGTACGTTGCCTATATATTTTATACCTATAAATATTATGTTGAACCTTGGTTTTGATAATAATTATTTATAAGGCCGTGATTTTTAAGAAAAATTTTAACACGGAAAAGTACAGAAAACGAACACAAAACCTTGTGTACGGCTTGTTCCTGGCTTGTGTAAACAGTTATTTATTATATAAGGTATAAATTAAAAATTTAATTCATACATCAGGTGTATAATGTCACGAGTGCAAACGAACAGCAGATTATCATATTTATCAATTTCAACATTTATACCCAGGCGCAGAAATATTACGAAAGAACTTTTTTCGTTTAGTTTTTTCGCATGAAATACTTTTTTCAAAGTACAGATATAATATAACATATACCTTCTAGTTTAAACTGCCTTATGACGTATATGCTTAATTAATTAGAATTGAAAAAAAGATAATATTATCACAGAACGCGTACAATGATTGAATTACATAACATACAAATATTAAATATGAGGAAAAATGAATAAGGAAAAAAAAAAATTAAAAACCATTCTCGCGGCACAAATATATCCAAAGTTCGCATTCATAAAATGTTCGTAAACACAGTTATCGAATGTTAGCGATTATATAACATAACTATTAATAATAAATACTTAGGTACGAGTTGAAACTAAATCTTATTAGCATAATATACAAACAATTTTAAATAAAATTAAATACACGTATATACCATTAAGCATATTAATTTGTATTATAATATTAGATTTTATATAAATTGCGTTCAACATCTTATATTTTATTAAAGTATTATAGTTACATTTAAAATGTAAAAATATATATAAAAATTAAAAATTCATTATATTATAATATTATGACGTATAATAACACTTAAAAAATATTATAAATTCTGATACCCTGATATTCAATTAATTATTTACTAATTAGTAATTATTTATTAATTATTTATTAATTACACAAATATAATAATTCGACGTATTTATTTAAAATCGAAACTCTCGAAACATTTTTACTTTAACGGGAAAATGTAGTTGGTATTTTCATTTTACTGTCTACATAAAATTAAAAAAAAAAAAAAAAAAAAAAAAATATGTTACTCGAAAACTATTAGAAGGATTTAAATTTAAAATGTGTATTTTAAATATTTCGTTGGGAATTTAAATAGAAATTCTGAAACTAATTGAAATCGTGAATAAGTACCGATTTGTCCGATATTAAGAATTGTATATACCTATGAAAATTGATTTATATTTGCAATTATTTCATATGTAATTGAATATCCAAACTTTTGATTATTTCATTAACACGGTCATTGCTCGTACGTGTAGGTATCCGTACTCTTATAGTTATAATATATTAATTTATTAAAATATTGGTGAACTGAAATAAATTAAATTAGGTGTCTAACTTGAGACTTAAGCATTCTATTATACGTGTTATGTTATAAATATTAATTAGTCAGTATGCTAATAGTATTGAAAATAGATAACGTTATCAGAAAATTTATTCGATGATATATTATGTTAATTACGTTTGTCCGTTACACGAGTAAAATAATTCGACACCAAATATCACAACCGCGGTTAATCTATATACAGTACAGATAACTATATAACCATAATCTTAACTATAATACAAATACTAAATAATATAATATATTTCAATATATTATTATAAATTTATAATGCACTCGTGCGTGTTTTATTTAGATTCTCGGAAATGTCAGTTTAATTTATATTGCGTGTACCGATACATATTATAGACAGATATATACGTATTATCATTATGTACTTGTACGACTAAACGTTATTATAGAAACTTACGGTCACGAGTTTTATAAATTGATTAAAACATTAATGATAAGACCCATTTTTGATAAATTTTAGATTTATAAGACCCACTCATAGAAGTGTACTCTATTGCTATTATACTTAATATGATATTATAACGTTTTATTTAAAAAAAAAAAAAAGTATTTTTCACTATACACCGATATATGTAATATATTATTTATCAGGGATTAATTTTAGGTCGCGACCCACAGTCCGGGAACCTCTGGTATAGATTATTATTAGTTGGACAACAGTTTATTAAATATGTATTTCGCCCACGCCTCTTTAAAAGTAGGAAAAAAAATGTAATAACATATTATATACGAGTATACATACGTCCATGTTTAAATAAATAATTTAATATTCCGTATATCGAGTTCGTTGAAAAGCTTTAGTATTAGTTTTCGTTATAATAATAGTACAGACGTGCGTGTATTGTGTTTTCGCGACAAAAAAAAAAAAAAAAAAAAAAAAAGAAACAGTATAAAAAAAGAGTCGTGGGCACGTTGAATTTTGTAACCAAATCTCATCAACTAACCTAATCTAACCTAACCTACATACAACCGTCATACGCGTGTGTATTTACCGCGATGCGTCGTGAGTATTATTATACCGCGGTAACTATAATAATATTGTCTGCAGTTATACTATTATGCATAAGTATAGGATATACGGACAAGAGAGCGCGAGCGTTTCGAACAATCCTAAATATTATCAAAAGATTCGGTGGCGCAACGACGACGACGACGACGATATTATTATCATGGCGAAAAGGGACGCAGGAAACCCGCCGTTCGTACCGTCGTGCAGACGGCGTGGTAGGGTCGCGCGCGGAGCGATCGTGAAGGGATAAGGACGGTGGGAGGGAAGCAAACGATAGGTATGAGCAAACGAGGAAGTATATTATATAGACCGATGTCGAGTTTACGGTGGAAGGGAGGACGACGAAAATCAATAGGCCGTTTTTTCCTCGCCCCCCCCCCCCCGCGCATTGGTGTGCCACCGCGTTTGTTGTATAGTTCCCGAGGAAACGATGATGATAATAATATAAAATATCAGTTCGTAAATAAAAAATATAAACGGCGCCAGAAAAACGATATGGATATTATGTAAAACGATAATATAATAATGTAACACAACGAAAACATAACCTCATTTTGTACAATACGTACACGTGTATGTATATTATGTTCCCAGAAACCGTATAAAATTATAATTTTTACACCCACTTATATCCGTATGTCCTCAAATAGAATATTATTATTATATCAATTAAAACTCATGGACAATTTATTGATGAGATCTGTTAAACGCGTATTATTATTGATACCGTGGTAACGCGTACGTCAAAGGCGGCGTATATATTATCAGTTTATCACAGCGAGTGCCCCCGTTTACGTCGCTCAGAATAAACAAAAAACATTGCTCGTAATCGTTTTTCGTTTTTCGATGATTTATCATTGCGTTAAAATTTTAATGAAAATATAACCCTATTCCCTACAAAATTGTATTCCGCCCACGCCAGTACCAGCTTTTCTTATTATCGAATTATCTACATCTAATCACCAATCTAATGTTAGTAAGCAAATCACGTGGCCCGCATAATTTTTAAATGTAGACAACTGTTTATTTATTTAATCTATAAAAGTTGTGTACACATATTATGTACTCGTATAATATGTTCAGCAATTTATTTCTCATCTTGGCATATAAGTTAGCTGGTTGCTTGCTCAACACAATCTACAATTGTGTTCACCGACGACTACGACGACAGAAGCCGCTTTAAGAGGCTATTGAAAATGGGCAGAGCCTAATATTATGTATGACAACCTAATATTATTATGTAGAGTATGATTCAATATTGCACTGTTTCACACTAGAGAATGTATTTTAAAATTGAAAAACAAAATGATACAAATTTCTCCAATATTCGCAGTATAATACGAGTACAAAAACAATGCCTTCCTGGCTCACAATTTCAACTCAAAAGATAAGAACAGTATTACATAGCACACACAATCAGTTCTTCCTAAAGTGAAATACACAATATACCGCGATGGGGACGAATGTAACTATTCCTATTATTGCGACTGTAATGCACTTTCCTTCTGGCGAACCACAAAAAAACTCCCAATAACACGTAGTCGTACATGTAGAGTTAGTAGGGGGTGCTGCACCGGGCTTCTTCACATCCATTCCTTACTCTTGATTCTAGTTGTTAACTGGTTAAACACAGTCCTTACAAAGGAGTTTAGTGTTCCTATTACTAGTGCCTTCTATATATAGTGGAGAGAAAGTGGCATTATTAACTTCCTCAACTTAAAAGAACGAATCGTGTCCTGGTTGGATTATAATATTTCATCTAAATTTTGGCATTATTCGAGAGAAATATTATTATTATAAAGTCTCGCCTCGAGCCCCGCACTTTACTTTGGTTAAACAGGCCCCACGTTTTAACTTATAAAGGCTTTATATATATATAAATATGGGCCCCGCAAACTGAAGGGACGACTTTGGACGCATGCACGCGACGATCGCAAATCGCTTGGCTAATACGGGTGTTATTATGACCCAAATCGAAAGCGTATTTTATTGTTTCATGAACCTTCATACTATTCGTTTCCTATCAAACATTATGCAGCGTGTTGATATATAGCTTACCTATAATAATTATTATGCCACTTAAATATTACGTGAAGTGTTTTATTAAATTTATTGTTATTATACAGGTATATTAAATATCTTAAAGAAATAAATAAAAATTCCTAAAAAATGCACATTTAATAAAATAAAATATAAGTAACTTAATTTTGCATAAGTAAAAATTTCATAACCTTGATATATACCATTACATACCTTGATCTGGTGGACTAGGTAGCTTATTGGTTGCTTGCTCAACACAATCTACAATTATGTTCACCGATGACTACGAAGATAGCGAATAATGTAATTTTGATACCCTGAATTATTTGAGCTCGATAAGAATAAAATTTATGAATTTTTGAATCACATAAAAAATAAAAACTTATTTTTTAGTTGTTCTTGCTTTTCCAAATGTTAAATTAATACATTTACATTCTTCTCAATTACAACCTAACCTAACCTAACACAATTTATAATTTTTTTCATCGATACTTATACGAGTATATTATTATATAATAAGCTCCACCCATATGAGGCTTTTATACGTTGCCGTAGTCGTCGGTGAACACAATTGTAGATTGTGTTGAGCAAGCAACCAGTTACCTAGTTTGTCATGAAAGAGTTTGTAGTGCGGAGCTTATACATTAACCCACATTGTACCTCTACCATCCTAAATACTAGGTTCATTAATTACTTATAAAATATTATATGTACATTTTATTACGTCATTACTAGAACTACGTTATGAATTATATGAATTTCTTTATATATAAGAAATTGTTCCTTCAAATTATGAATCGATAGTTTTATTTTATAAATTTTATTAATTCGACTTTTTAGATTTTGAGAAAAACGAAAAATGTATTGGTTTTACAATGATGCGTGTGTTTTTTTTTCTTTTTATGACTGAAGACCCCTCTACTATCCGAAATAATGCTAATAATCACCTTGTACGCCTATACGAGCTGTAATAGGAGAATATTATAATGGAATATCATCGGGTCTCAAAAAGGAAAAAAATATAGGCAATTATTTATATTTATACATATAACCGTGTACGATTTTTCCAGGAATCTTTCAAAATTAACCAAAACGATTGTAAATATATGAAACGAAAAATGTTTATACTTTTGCAACGCACATAATATTGAATTGCAGTAACACCCTGCGATAGGTACGTATATTATTATATTATGTGGGTCACGGTTGGCGCCCAAAATAATATTGCTTTTCCGTTCATTATTTTTTGATATTATTTCACGAGAGCGAAATGTCCGTACGCCGACGGATACTCGTAAACCGATTATGTGTGCGTATAAAACGTATTGCATTTGGATAAAGATATATTTATATGGTATACTTGTAAGTACTAAGTACACGATGTATATAAAAAAAAACTGACGCTGTTTTGTAACGACACTGCCATTGTTTGAGTATAATATCGTTAAAAATATATACTTCTTATAATATATTATACGTCATTATGTATACAGGATGCTAATAATTTCACGTTATAACGATGGTAAGAATTCGACGTTGTACCCGTTATCAATATATTATTATTCTCTGTATTATTTTTATAACATTTTATAAGATAACACGTTTGGATCATTCCGCATGCAGAGTGTAATTTTAAAATAGCCGTTTCTAATTTCGGTGCGATAAACGGCGTTCATCTTATTGTTGTTGTATGTCGTACATACAAAAAAAAATAATAATAATAATAAATTAATAAATTAATAATAATATGACTGGACTTTATTTTCGCAATAACTTCCTTTTCATTGAAAGAGAATTTATTTTTAATAAAACAAAAGAAGAGATATGATACTGGTGTGGGTAGGACAAAGATGTGGATACAATAAAGTGTTGTATTTTGATTAAAATTTAAATGCAATATTGCAATGATAAAATTTATCGTATTCGAAAAAAACAATAGTATATTCAGGTGTTAGAGGTATTGGATTATAAATCATTAATTACAATTTTCACACATTTATTAAAAAGCAAACTCATTTGATCAATGATTTATGTATATTATAATATTATCTACGATTACTTATACCTATATCGATTACACTATACTGTAAATAATGTATTATTTACATTGATAATAAACTCTCTTTCTTCTTTTTCTTCTTTTTCTTTATCTTTATCTTTTTTTTTTTTTTTTTTTTTGTAATTACGACACTTAATAATATAATATAATTTAAGCGTTACATTTTGGGGAAAAAACGTTTGTAATGTAAAATATTAGAAAATCTTAAGTCTTAATATTTCTTTTTATAGCTGTTTAATGTTGATATTTTTATTGTAATCGAAAATCTAAGAATCCTTATATGTATTCTTCTTATTGTTTCTCAATATTTAACAATAATATAAAATGAAATTAACAAATAATTTTGAATAAGTTTGAAAATTTTATTGAAGCTTAAATACTTATTCATAACTCAGTTTCTTATATTATTGTGAATATTACAATTACAATTTTTTTTTTTTTTATATAGCTGTTCAAAATATAAAAACAAGAGTTAATACTGCTGTGGAAGGGATTCAGGTGTAAAGAGGATAATGAAAAAGTTTAATTAATATTTGAATGCAGTGAAAAATAATTACATTCGAAAAACAATTTTGAACGAATTACTATCAGATTTGAGTATTTAGATGACTCATTTAAGGATTTTATGGGTATTTTTATTGAACATATAGTGACTACATGAATGCAAATATTATAATCAATACAAATGATATCTGGTGAACTTCGTTCAAAATCGTTTTCTCCAATGTAATGAATAAATCATTGCATTCCAATTTTAATCAAAATTCTATCTGATATGTTTGTAAAAAAAAGTAAAACCAAAACGTTTGATGAATTGCTCAAAATCTAATATATTCCTACCTAATATAGTATTCACAAATCATCAATATTATTAATAGTTATCTATTAAAGCAGTTGTAAATAGAATTTATGACAAGATGTTTATAATTATTATAATGTGATTTGTTTTTTTTAGGACACACTATATCCTTAGTCATATCAAAAAGTAGGACAATAGATTTCCAATTATAACTAAAATTCGTTTTTATATATTATTATTAGTGTATTGAAAAACGAGTTTTCTATGTATTACTAAAATATAATATTAATAACAAATTTCACCTTTCTCAGTCGTATAAATATATAATATATATATATGTGAATAATTTTATATACAATATTTTCTAAATTCAAATCCAATCGTATAAAATAAAATGAAATGATCGTACCACTGTAAATAATACAACAACAGTTATACGTTCGTTCTTTATTAATAATTATTAAATATTATTATATAAATTATTCGGATTTATTAATAATAATTAATTATTATTATTATATTGTTCAGGTAAACATTTCAATAAAATATAAACGTTCGAGGGTTGCTCTATTCTAATTTTAGATTTTAAGCGAAAAATGTATTGGTTTTACAACGATACGTGTCTTTTATTTTTGTATTTTTTTTTTTTTCGTTTTAATGTCTGAAGACACTTTTACATTTACTACTCGAAATAATGCTTCGATTTTCACTAAAGCATGTGTTTTCGGTTGGAAAGTGGATGTAGTCGGTATTTTTTTTCTTTTTTTAATTAAGATTAAGGTTTCAGAATTTTGAGGTTATTAGCCTACAGTTGTAATAAAAGCGAATAGGAATAAAGTATATAATATAGGTACAAATATTTACAATTTATGATTTAAATAATTGTGATGGAAAAATTTGTAAATTGCTTCAGTGTTTTCTTCGCTGAGAGTCAGTCGGAGGGATGATGTGATTTTGAAGATTTTCCATGTTTCGGTGTATTTTGGCCATCTTGTTACAATGTGGTCGGTCGATAGGTTTATGTTACATACGTTGCATATTGGAGCAGGTTCCTTGGCGATGAGGAAGGAGTGGGTGAGGTGTATGTGGCCTATTCTGGCTTGGGTTATAAAGACCTCGTTTTTTTCTTTTTAGGTTACTGGGAAAATCCCATTTCTTAATGAAAGGCTTGATACTCCTTAATTTATTTTATAGGGGACCGTCGGTCCAGTTTTTCTGCCAGGTATCTAGAATTTTGACGTTAGTGATGTCGAGTGAGAATTTTGTGGCATTTTTTGGTCGTTTTTTTATCGCATAGGGTCAATTTTGAGAAATTCTAAAAATAACCTAAGTAAAGTACCAACTACATCCACTTTCCAATTGAAAACATATGCCATTCGTGAAAATTGGATCATTATTTCGAGTAATAAAAGTAGTGTCCTCTGACATAAAAAAAAAAAAATATCACACATCATTGTAAAACCAATACATTCTTCGCTTCGCTCAGAATCTAATATAATATGACAATATGCATACGGGGACAATAATATTAATGTTTACAAGTTTTCGAATACAGAAAAACGATATTATAACGTATAAGTATATTGCGTTTTTAAATAAATACCGTCGCCCACGACGGTATAATTATATACTGAAAACTACGATTATATTATTATTATTATTATTATTATTATTATTATTATTATTATTATTATTATTATTATTATTATTATTATTATTATTGTTATTATTATTATTATTATTATATTACGCGATTAAAAAATATATAGGTATGTATATTATTTTTTCGTCTACGTCTTAACTCGTTACTCGGTGCGGTCAACGCGTGAATATATGATCCGACTTAGTGGCGACGGCGGCATTTTTCACAAAGAAATTTTCATTGTGTGTGCAAGCGACGCAATCTTCTTCGACTGTAATATTATTAAAATTGTGCATCGGTGCAATTCGTGCACATTCGAGTGAACGCGGGTAATAATGGGAATAATAAGTAGAAAAAAAAATTATTAATTACTCCAAAACGAGGCAATTTATAAATACCAATATTTATAAAGGCGTTATGCTACTGTAAGTATAGGACGATGGAAATTTTAATTTACTAGAAAAAAATTTGCAAAAAAAAAAAAAAAAATAATAATAATATAGTCATATAAGAGAAAAAGATATTTAAATGATCGCGTTTACGAGGAATCAATATTTGTAATAATTCTTATGTAATATGAAAATATTTTTATGTATACTATTATTATTTTTACATTGAAATAATTATTATTATAGTCTATATAGCGATAGTACGAACAGAAATGATTCGTGAACGATATTATAAATTTTTTAAAAGTTTAATACGAATCGTGTTTGGGTTTAGACAATAATAATATTGTAAAATTCTACACGGGTCCTTTTAAGTATTTATTGCGGACGTTTATCTTAGCTATAGAAGAAAAAAAATAGTAATTTACTCGTATATATTAAGACGGTGGCAAATCCACTTTGTCATATCGATATCATTCCGAAGGTAGTGTTTACAATTTGACGATATTTTCATTATGGTCAAAATAGTCGAATCGGCAGCAATTTAAAATATTGAAATAATAAATTTATAATTTATAAAACTTATATAAACACCATAGTCAGTCAATAATATCTGTAAACTAAATAACATATTTATGATAAAAAAATGACAGATATCTAATCATTTGTATATTATAATAAATATGTATTTTATATATTTTGTAATTTAAAATCATACATATTTTTGTAATTTGTTACATGTGTTTGTGAAATTGTTGCACGATGGTACATGTGGCGTACAATACATGTGCGTAATAACATCCTTTGATGTTGGTCGAAATGCCGAACTCGGCGGATCGCCAGTTTGTTTGAAAGTACAATAATATGGCCGTAAGTTTGCAGATTTGTTCGCCAGTGTATAGTCACATCTTTATACTGCATATTGTAAACGTAGTTTATATTTTTATTATTATTATTATTATTATTATTATTTATTTATTTTTTTTTTATTATTATTATTATTATTATTATTATTATTACCATTTGTCCATTTATATTATGGTCCTGTGATGGCCTGTAATAAATTTTAGTCAAGACTCAATCGCACATTGAAAAATAAAGTAAAATTAAATACAATAACCAGTCTATTTCTGCAATATTATCATATTGTTTGAAGCGCAACAAGTAATATTTCTAATATTATTATCTCATTTAAACACTAATTGCGTAATAATCGAAATACTCAATTTACTACTCAATACCTATACGAGAACCAAATTCTTTATTTAAAGGGTTATTTCTATCCACAGTTCCACACACATTAATTATTTAATCATTATGTCTGTAGAAAAAGTCACGTAATGATTCACATAGAGCTTGTTTTTTTTTTTTTTTGAATGCGTCCACTCATAACAATTGTTATTATGTAAAACTATATAGGTATATATACATTGTAGTAGTAGTGATGATGGCTGACGTTCTTAAAAGAATTACCTGAACTTGGGTATATTACCTACCACTACAACCACTATTTTATATACAGGGTCAATAACCATCTATTTTATAATATGTAAGCCAGCTTCGTCGTGTGTACATTTTGCATAATATCGATTAGAATATTTGCGCGGAATTGTTGAGATATATTATAATGTATACTTGTTATTTGCACGTTTAAAGGATGCTGTGAACATGCGAATTAACCGATTTAAAATGACCGAGGAGGTGATTCCAGATTCCATTACCCCACTCCGAAATAATAATAATAATAATAATAATAATAATATACGAGTATATTATAAAACGCGTGCAACACGATATTTTTAAGAATTTAGATTTTCTCATCAAAACCTTCGTTATTCGTTATTCGTTATTCATAACACACGTGTGGTGTTTTCTAATTTTCTCGTAAAAACGATAATTTTACGTCGTATGTGGAATCCGAGCGTTGTGTAATATTACGTTTGCAGTACAAGTGTTAGTGTTGAATTTTGATTACAATTTGAATGCAATAATGATAAATCATTATATTCGAAAAACGATTCTGAGCAAGCGAAGTATTGTCAGATTTGGATACTTAGGTGACTCATTTAGGGGTTTTATGATAAATTATTTATATTTAACGTAGAGACTGATTAATGTAAAATTTTTAGTCGGTACATATATTATCTATTGAACTTCTCCTAAAATCGGTTTTACGAATGATAATGATTTACCATAGCATTCAAATTGCACCTTAAATTCAACACTATCTTCTTTATACCCCTATATCCTTTCTCTTGCTTTTATGATACGAATTTACAGTGATTATAACATACATTATAACATTAATAGGTAGTTTTGATGTTATAATCTGTTAACATTCGCACAGAATTAAATTTATCGTAAAAAATAAGATTTATCTCAACGACTTTAAAAGATAATAATTTAATTATCTGCAGTATTGTTCGTCCAATAATGTGTGTATTAATTAATCTTGTATGATATACGCATTATTGGAAATAAATTATTAGTATGAGATTATATCATATTATAGTTTTCCTCGCTGTACTGCTGTAATACGAATGGTAATAATAAATTAATAAATTTATCGTAATATATTATATATTATATATTGCATGAACACTAATAATGATGATGAGTTTATTCGTATACACTTTGTTAATTAATAAGAAAAAAAAAATTTCCAGCGCGGAAATTATTTGCCCGAAAAATTTCACTAAAAAAGTCATTAGAACGAAAAAATTATTATAACAGCTACAATATTTTTATTTTAAATTCGTCCACATTTTCAACGATCCTCGTTAAATTTTAACATCGTATATTCCTAAGTATATATTATTTTTTACTTAAATTCATGTGTATGTGTAGGTATTTAATTTCTATGAGCCTGTCGAGAGTTTTGTTCGCGAAATAACAAAATATCATCGCAATGTAAAAGAATGTAAATTACACTCGTATAAAACAATAAATAAAATACGATGATTTGCTAACCGGGATCCCCGCATACAGGATGTTTAGAATTTCATAAATCATTACGTACAATAATATTATTATTGTTCTGATCGCTCTGTATACCGCGCGGTGACAAATAGTAAATATTAAAACAACGCGATTTTCGTCATCTTCATAACGATACACATAATATATAAATATATATTTTTGAATTCACGTGTTATCTGCAATCGAATGGTAATAGTATCGTTGATAATATTCCGATCTCCTCCCTGCATCCCGCCACCACACCTTTGAGGTCGAATACATTAGACCGATTTCGACATTGTTCGATTTATTTCCTGTTTGTTATACGTCATGTACTTTATATTAGTATATGATATTATTATTTACGTCCATTTTCCATAAATATATACGAGTATATACGTATACCTGTATTATATTGGCGAATTTCTCGAGCCGAATTAATTTTCAAAACTTAACGAAATATTATTAAAAATAGGTCGTGATAAGGACGCTTTCGCGTGTGCTTAAAGTCCTAGAAACGTGTGGCAAGTATAATATATTATTATAATGCGCAGTGGTTGAAAAAAAAAATTAAACTAGCTGCTACACTCGGAAACTGGGTCATATTCGTATTATATTATAAAACTCGGCTATGCGTTAATTTTTTTTCTTCTTTTATTATTATTATTGAATTAACACTTTTTTCCGTATTGATTATCGGGGGATGTTTTTTTTTTTTAATGTCAAACACACGTTATTGTTTCGAACTGTTGGTTTGAAAAAAAAAACGCTTATAAGGACGATTTTAAATACATCGTTTAATTTTTTCAATAAATCGCGTTTTATATTCGTAACTCACAGTAATATTATTATACGTCGATATAGTTTCGTTTATACCGATACATTAAACATTCAAATACAGTAAAAAAAAAAAAAAATTTTAATTTTTTATAAAAAATTGTATTATATACTGGATTTTCAAACGTATTTCGCATATACTCGAGAAAATGATGCGTTTGAATATTTATTATAATCTCCGAATAAATTTATTCAAATTGGCATATTAAAAAGAGAAAAATCGGTGTAACATAAAAATCTCGTTATATTATATTAATATCCTGTACGTTTTTATTAATGTACCTGTACAAGTACTACGTGTACAAATTATAACTATAATATTATGTAACATATGGCGTTCATAAATGTGTTTTTCTTGTATTTTGTACGTTGAACTTTGAATCCGTTAATATTTCTATTACCTATATAAAAATTATCTCCCATAAGACACGCGTTATATTTAAACGTATACTACCTTACTTATGGTCGTATAGTATTTTTTTTTTTTTTTAAATTTAATCAAGTTAAAACGGTTAGATAAAATATGCTATTTTTGAAACGAGTTTAAATTTAAGATAAAAAAGTAACTTTTATCCTGTTAAGTCTTAATAACTCTTGAGTGTTCGTTTTGAATGTGTACTTGTATTATTTTAATATTATATCGTCTATGTGAATTTAAATTATAATTAAAACGACATATTATGAATATATTTAACTTAACTAACGGTAACTATGTATACTTTTTCACTCGACTACTATTTAATGTCAAATTTAAACGTCAAAAGTGAATTTGAAACGTTATAAAATTACTTTGACTTACACATTTCGTTAACTGTTTATAGCTATAATAGGTACATAACTATAATATACATTATACAAAAAATAACGGATTGAATATCTGCACAGGGTGTTCTATATGTTAGATACTGGAGTCTGGACGAAGTGATAGGAATGTATTGGCTTATTTGCAACGACGACTGTATATTTATATTTTATTTTTGCATTTTTTTGCATTTTATACTTTAGTTTATATATTTACACTGTGACTTGTGCGAGTAGGTATATTAATATAATGTCATTCAATGGGCGTGCGACATTTCGCATGATACGACGATTTTGATAACACGCGTACATTATTATACATTCGCGTATTCGATCGTAATTTTATCGAGCATTTATTGAGCCTGAGCGTTTTAAAAAATCGACATTTTAATTGATTAATGATAACGTCGTGTACTCGTATACATATATAATTAAACAGTGTATCATCTATTCTTCTTTATGATAATATCACGATTAAATTTATACAACAGTAGGAATTCTTTTGTTTATAATATATTATATATTTTTATTTTTGTTTTGTTTAATATACTATATAAGCCCAGTGGGGGGTACACGATGTACAGTTGAAACCGTATTTTAATTATTGTTGCGTCGGAGAAGCCATCGGTAAAAAGTTTAATCGCTTTAACCTCCCGATATAATTTGTATCGATTTATTATTACGATACACTATTTTAATATACAATAGTATTATCTTCGGTTTCTTTTTCATTGACATTCACACCAAATGGCCTGCAGACGAAATAACGCATTCGTATTAGACGTATAATATAATAAAAATTTTATATATGTATATAAGAATCGTGTTTTCATTTTAATTTTGTCAGTTTATTAATATAACTCGTCAGTATATCATCGTCGTTTAATCTAAATACAAATTTGTACAATTACGAATTGTTTTAGCCAGTTTTTCGGTTAAAACTAAGTAAAAGTCGGAGGTTATTTTTCACCAAAAATTGTGTGTAAGTTTCGATTTCGGCTCGTTATACTAAATAAAATATAATATAAAAAACATTTGCACGATCTGTGTTCTGGTTTGGACCACGTGAAATGAGATTTAAACTATTAAAACCAAACCACATACCTAATTATAATAAATGACCTACTTGTCTCGCGTTCTTCGTTTCTATAACGCTGGCGTTACGTATTATATGATAATATATAATAATATTATGAATGACGTATAGAACGTTTTTTATTTTTATTTTTTATTACAGAGAGTATCGTGCGAGAGATTTCTCGTTTAATAAAAAATTTTGTGAAATAGTTTTATATCGTACGACGAGGGGGGGAAATGCGGGCATAACCGATTTTTATACATATACATATACCTTATATATTATTATACGCACGATAAACAATTTTTCTAAATTATAAAAATACGGTGGAAAACGTAAAAATTTAATTTCTAGTATCTTTTTCGCCGTAAAGGACCGAATAATTGACGTAAAAATAATAATGATAACGCACACAATATAATATCATACGTATAAATCTCGTAATTATTGTGAAATTATCGCGGGGTTTCATCCGTATATTCAATAATATGCCTACGAAAATGTATATGATATTACCGTATTATAAACTCGAAAATTGAAAGTCTCGGAAATCGGTCTTAACGAATATTATAATTCTAACCTAAACGATATAATATTAATATTTTTTTATACGTGTGTATTCGGACGATCATTTTTAACGCCAATCCGGTTTTATTATTTTTGCATACGAAATTATATTGTTGTTATTGTTGCTTATTATAATATTATATACCTGTACCACAACTATACATATATGTGTATAATTCGTGTATACATTATAAGTTGAGTTTAAATAAAAATTTATTCTTCGCGAGAGAGTCTAAAAATACCAACGTGTCAATGAACCGTACACACATACATACGTATTATAATAACAAAAATAATAATACATAACATATATATGCATTCGTGTATATTTAATAATAATAATAATAATATACCAACTCTCGTATTTTTGATTTGTATTTTTTTTTCAAAACAAACGTTTAGAGACCGCGTGTACGGTCTCTGGCTAAAAATAATAATAAAAAAACTATATGGATATTTTAACATCATTAGAGAAATATATTATTTTAAAAAATTACACGCGACGAGCTGTGTATTATAAAAAATAATAATAATAATAAAAATAATAATAATAATAAATATATAATATATTGTTAAGTATGTACAATGGGTACATACAAATGGTATATTTTAATTTCTCAATTTTTATATTATTATTTGCACTGTGGATGCGTAAAAAACTCGTTTCTCGTGTATACTCGTATTATTATAATATAGGATTTATACGTCTTATATATTATATACAAATATAATATGGTACTTATGTAATAATAATAATAATAATAATAATAATAATAATAATAATAATAATAAAACTAATAATAAAAAAACTAAAATAGTAAAATGTGTATTATCTATATAATGGAAGAAAAGTAATATTGAATCTACGATGACGACTGGTGAATTATTTTACGTATATTAAGAAAGATATAAGCCATAAGCCATAAGTCCATAGTATTAATAATTGTTATTATTCGTAATATATATAATATTTAATAATTATTCCGTGTCAATATAATATAATTCTTTGTTTAATACCACATTAACGGCGACGTCAATTCGCATATAAATATAAATCTAAATGCCAAAACAATATTATACAAAGTGAACGAGTCACACCTTATATGAATTGCGAATTTCTAAAAGTTGTCGCGATGATATTATTTTTTAAGAAAAAAATATACCAACGCAAATCGCTTAACCGTAAGATTTGCATACATTATAATAATTATGTATATATACTACTATATAAACACAAATATTTTTTAATCTTTTGGTTGGTAAACATTTAAAAAATACGCGTTTATACATTATAATATTCAATGTATTATAATTATTATTATTATTATTATTATTATTATTATTATTATCATCATTATTATTATAATTATTATTTTAGTATAAATACTTAATATATAGTCGCCACTTCGCCAGATATACCTCCTATGTTTTTTTTTTTTAAAATATTAAAATGTAATTTTAATGTGCCATCATAATAATTATATATTATAACAATTGTAAAGATGAACATTTAATTTCAACGAACGTTATTATAGGTAAGTATATATTATAAATAATAAATACAATTTATTATTATTTGTATTAATACCTTCTTTTGCGTGTATATTACTTGTGTAAAAAAAAAATTATAATGTATTTTCCTGTGTGTTCGATCGGACGTTTCTCACTTCAAATGATCCTCCACTTATTATCATAACACATCATTCTCATTCAAAATATACGATCCGTATAATAGTTACATACGAGTATAGTTACATGACATAATATACGAACCGTTTGCAAATGAGAGGTCTAAAAGCACAAATTTCTATTCAATTTTGTGATTTTTAAAACTTAATGTGTTCATCTATTTATTTTAAATTTTAATAATATGTTCGAAGAATAAATCAAAATTGTTTTCAAATTTATTATTTAAAGTTAAATATACTTAAATTATGCATTTGTATTTATAAAAATCGTATACTGAAAATGAATTATTCTCTGTTTTAGAAACACAGTGTCGTTTATATTTTTAAAAAAAATAAATATTTTAAACTGATTAATACTACTAATAAAAAACCTAATTAAATGATAATATTGATAAGCGGATTAATTATTATAACGAATTATGAAAAGAACTGCAAGTTAAACGCGAGACCACTGAGAGAAATTTATTGCCGAAAATTTAATATATAGACGAGTGTTCTCCCGCCCGAAAATAACTGTGTACGTAAACATAACAGGAGTATGTGAAAGAAGAAATAGAAGAAAAAGAAAAAAGAAAGAAACAATGTTTTCGGTAACCAGTGAAATTTCCGTTTAACTGTCTCGACCATGATATTTCATATTATAATATAATATTATTATAAATATCGAGTGTTTATTATGACCTACACGTCGTAATATTTTGTAAATTTAAAATTTTACGAAGACGTAATTGGACGGCTTACTTTTAACTTTTAATTTTACCTGGGGCTGAACTATTTCAAATAGGACATAGATCGGATCTTAATTGATAATATACACATTTAAACATATCTTAAGTTTTTTTTTCTAATTTTTAAATTTTTAAGTAGTAGGTTTTTGTAATAATTAATATTACATTTTGAGGGGTTTGTTAATGTTGCCATTCTAATGAAACTACAATAATTTCATCGATTTACATATTATTTATTGTTTTATTTGTTGGAATAATTTTACAATTCAAATTACATTTAATATATATGTTAAAATATATATGTTATATATGTTATATATGTTATATTATATGTTATGTTTAATATATATGTTATACAATTATTATTTAGTTTTTCAGTAAAATAGAAAAGCTGGAACCTGGAACGACATCCTTAGGTAATTTTCTATATTTTGTTCAAAATAAAATCTATTTTAAATACCTACCTATTATATTATTAAGTACTATACTATAGTATATTTATCACTGAAATAATCTGATTTGATGTAATATCAATTTCTTATAATTTCAGTTTCAGCAAGAAAAAATGGAAGTGCCTATTTTATACATTTTAAATGGGGGGGCTTGTAGCTATTCTAAGGGGGCTTAAACCATTGCTCCCATGGCCCCTCCCTTGAATCCGCGCCTGGTGCCAACATCAATTAAATTACGAAAATGATACCCTAAAATGGGTTGAAAGACCTACAAAAACCACCGCGATGAAGGACCACCAGGGATAAAAATTGTATGCCCGCAAACATCTGCTGCTGTCGGCTGGTTTCAATACCGCCAAACGTGGAACCACTGGTTTTACGAAAAACTACCGATAGGCGCGTGACGATCGCGGCCTACATTTCGTTGGCCGTACGTTTCAGATGTCGTAGTCGTCGCTGAACACAATATTGTAGATTGTGTTGAGCAAGCAACCAGCTAATGTTCGTAACCAAGTCCTAACGTCATGTGGCCCACCTAATTTTCAAATGTAGAAAAGCGTTAATTTACTTTATTTCGTCCATAAATGTTATATACATATAATGTATATGTTCAGCATTATATATCTCCCTACATATAAAATAACTGGTTGCTTGCTAACACAATCCACAATATTGTGTTCACCGACGACTACGACGACTGAAACTAATAGCATATGCCTAACATAGGCGTAGCGTGATGAATATTTGTGGAGGGGCTTTAGCCCCAACCATAAATTGAATATATTATATATTTTAAAATGTTATTAATTTATTATATTACAATAAATAATATTATGTATTGTACACAGGCGCGGATTCAGGGGGGAGCACCTCCTGTCGATTGATCACCAATAAAATTTATTTATTTATTGTAAAATAATTTTAAATTCTTAGCAAATAATGTGTCTTTTTGTTGTTTGTTTAAGTATGAAGACACTTTTACTAGGTACCTGAAATAATACTCAGATTTGCAGGAATAGCATAAGTTTCTGATTGGAAAGTGGATGTAGTTGGTACTTTATTTAGATAATTTTTCGTATTTCTCAAAATTGATCATAAGCGGTAGAAAAAACGACGAAAAAATGACAAAAAACGGCATTATTCACGAAAATTGAAATTTCGACGAATTTGATTTCAATATTTCACAATAACTCAGACAATTTAAAAAAGTTAGAGATTTGAAAATTTTATTGGATATTCACATAGGCAATATTATAATGTTTGATAAAATTGACAATTTTGGCCATTAAGGTCTGAAAATTTTACAGAGGTATACTTACATATTACTTAACATCATATCAAAATATTAGAAAAATTCCAAGTCTCATTTTTTTTTTTTTTAATAGCTATTTAAAGTTGATATTTTTAGTTTAAACAAAAATCTTAGAATCCATATGAATATTATTCTAGTTATTTCTCAATACTTTAAAACCTAAAAATTTTGGATAATTTTTGAAAATTTTATTGATGTATACCGACATATAATATATCTTAACGAATTTCTAAAATATTAGAAAAATCTCACGACTCAATTTTTTTTATAGGTGTTTAAAGTTGAAATTTTAGTAAAATTATTTATAAATTATAATGATTGTAGACTGATAAATGTAAAAAATTTAATCGGTAATTTTGTAACATAACACATAACTGAAAATGAAAATGAAACACGACAACGTTGAATCAGTAAATATAATAATTATAACAATGGACCGACTCTGCGGGTAGCGAATAGCTATAATATTAAATTATAAATAATTTAAATTTATTAATAGTTGGAAATGAAGTTATAAATACTATTACAGATAAAACTATTAAAATATATATGATTATAATGTTATACAATTATTATTTAGTTTTTCAGTAAAATAGAAAAGCTGGAACCTGGGGGTCGATTCTACTAATGCGTAATCGGCGTATTGGTCGTAATCTATAATTACGTCGAAAACGTTAACGAAAACTTGTCGTTTTGAGCGTAATCTGCGTAATTATTCTTTTATCTGTTATCAATTAGTTTGTTATTCTTATCATATTGTGTGTTTTCAAAATTATAGTATCGTGTTCTCGTCGAAGATTAATCCTTGTGCGTTGTGCATTATAAAATGTATACTCTACGTTCTTTATTTTTATAATACATTATATTATTGACTAGTGACTACTATATAATCAGAGTTGGGCAAGATACTAAAAAAAAAGTATCTTGATACATGATACACTCATTGTAAGTATCTTGATAGAAGATACATGATACATTTAATTTATTTAGATTATACAAGATATAAAAAAAAGTATCAAAGATACATAAAAGATACAATATACTTTTACTTTCAAAAATATAATTTTTATTTTATAATGAGATTATTATTACTCCTATTACAATTTTATGAAAAAATCTTACTAAACAATAAACATTATTATATTATAAATAATAATAATACATTAAAAAAAAAATATACACATACAATATAACATGTTACAATGTAAATAAAAAATAAAAAAATAAATTTATGTAAGTTTGTGTGCATATATATATTATATAAATTATTTTATAGGAAAGTTGGATATAAATTATATAATTTCATTTAAAAATCAAAAATCAAAATTGCTGTTTTATTTTTATTACGTGATATAGTGATATTATAATACGATTATTAGTATATTACGTACATGTATAAACATAATTATATTTTTGAAGTATCATGAATCTATATACTTAAAAAGATACATAATATTGAGATAAATTGTATCTAGATAGGTACATGATACAAGATACTTTTAAAAAATATATCATGATATAAGATACAAGATACAATTGTATCTTTGATACGTATCTTCGATACATATATCAATGATACTGCCCATCCCTGTATATAATCAATATATAATATATAGTATATATAATCAATTGAAATGAATAACGTTAATTTCAACATTCGATTGTTGCTTGATGATGAAGTACGAGAAATTGAGTATGAGGAAGAACAAAGAAATTTGTGTCTAACTCTTAAGTTAGATAGATTTTCCAGTCGTAGCAAGAGTGCCAGACAATGAATTTCGGAATTTATAACATAATTATATATAAATATTATAAATATATAACTTGAATCTAATCTGTGATAACACAATTACGCCTTTAAGAGAATAGACAAAATGATAACGTCGATTACGCCTAATATGATTACGCCGATTAGTCCGATTACGCATTAGTAGAATCGAACCCCTGGAACGACATCCTTAGGTAATTTTCTATATTTTGTTCAAAATAAAATCTATTTTAAATACCTACCTATTATATTATTAAGTACTATACTAAAGTATATTTATCACTGAAATAATCTGATTTGATGTAATATCAATTTCTTATAATTTCAGTTTCAGCAAGAAAAAATGGAAGTGCCTATTTTATACATTTTAAATGGGGGGGCTTGTAGCTATTCTAAGGGGGCTTAAGCCCCCTTAGCCCCCACCACGCTACGCCTATGATGCCTAATAGGCTATTGGGAACCTGCTAGTAGATTAGACAGAAAAAAACTATATATGCTTGTCATACATATCCACCACACAAATTAGTTAATTTATTTAAATTCTTCTCAATTACGATATACTGCTTTGCAGAAACATGTTGGTTTACATTTATTAATGTAAATAATCATTCACACCAGATAATCTATTTATTCTAAATCAAAGTTAATAATATAATACAACATATAAAATACATTTTTCATGAGTTACGTAGGTATTTCATAAAGAACCAAATAGTATTTACTTTAATAATAAATATAAGAGCTGATACTCCTGCCGCTTGGGATACAGGTGTGCAAATCACAGTGTTTAATAATGGTTAGAATTTGAATGCAATGATAAACCATTGCATTCGAAAAAACGATTCTGAGACAATTAATGTTAGTATTTATGTAAATTATTATTGATTAAAATTTTGACATTTTTTATTAAATATTTAAAACGCAAAATTTTATCACACATATTGTACATAAATGAACTCCCTATACAATTTTCAAGTCTCCAAGTTCAATATAAATGCTCATAAAATCTCTTGTCACTAAAATGCCCATATTTGACAGAACGTCGCTCAAAATACTTTTTTGAATGCAATGGTATATCATTCGCTTCGCTCAGAATCTAAAAGTACGAATTAATAACATATAAAAAATAATATTTCGTGATCGATAATTTAAAGAAATAATTGAATTTTTATTAGCTGTGCTTTAAATTTTATCACTACTAATAATAATTAATTTATACTCGTATAAACAAATTTAAAATGTAATTATAATAATGACGTCGTCAAATGTACATAAAATATTATACAATTAATTATTGAAACTAGTATTTAGGATGGTTGTGGTACAATGTGGGTTACTATATAAGCCCTGCACACTATCAATCATATCTCTCCAATATTCGTAGTAATACAAAAACAGTGTCCTCCTGGATCACAAATTCAACTTTCAGATACAGAACAGTGGTTACATAGTTAACGCACATCTCCTTGAACACTCTCATCACTTAATGCTTTTTTTTTCTACATAAATTACAGTAATGACACCTATAATTAGTATTGTTACCATAGCTAAAAGTAAAAAGAATTTTACTTCTTTCGACTCCGTATAGGACGCCCAACATCTTCTTAGTCGAGAGATAGTAGAATTAGTAGTTGATGGTGATCGGGGCTGCTCCACCTCCATTCTTTACTTGGTTTCTAGCTGTTAACTGGTTTAACACTATCCTTTAAATGGATGGTGTTTAGAACATAGTGTTAATACTAATACACTTGGCTCCTATATATAGTGGAGAAAAAGTGGCATTAGAAGGCTTAGTGGCTTACACATAAGAAAGAGTCCTGTTGGTTGGTTAGAATATAATATATCTCCTGGTAACTTTACTTTTGCATTAAGATAAAATAATAAAATACTCTGGTGTC
>JAIUCT010000020.1:2796163-2818795 GCA_021307375.1 Tetraneura akinire | reverse complement strand
GTTATGAAACTTTTTCTTAATTATTTTTATCAACTTTATTTTAACTTAATTTTGTAAAATTAAAAATTGTATATTTCCTGTACTAAATAGTATATTATAGATGGTTACTGGTTGTTACCAACCAATCAATGCAGTTGCTCAACACAATCTACAATAATTTTGAACGATGACTACGAATATAAAAAAAAAATGTCATATTGTTAAAACTGAATTTGAGGTCATAAGGAAATAAGGAATATAATTATATTATTTATTTTATCGTATAAAAATATATGATCAGATTGCAAATGTTAAGTTAAAATATACTTAATTGATCTTATGACTGAATAAATTAAAAGTAATATAGGTGAAAAATTAAAGTAACTGTACTATTGTAAACATAATTGTCAATATATGAAATTTTTTTATCTCCACTATTTATATGAAGCAATAAATTAGTTCATCTAACAAGCTTACTCTCCTCCTATGTGTCCTCAGCTTATTCCTTATTTTACCCTGTCATCATTTTGCTTGTTGGTTTATTTTATGAGTATCTCCTTTGTTCTTTCCCTCAATGACATCCCCATATATTCTTCGATTACTACTGCTATTACTCCTACTCTATCTTTAAAAGCTAACCGTCTTTAGAATGTCTTGACATTCTAAAATTATTTTTTAGGTACCTAGTAGTACAGTAGAAGTAACAGAGTAATACGTTATACATAGGATGACATTTTTATTCAACACTTGAAACTGGTAACATAGTGAATCTTTTTACATTATTTTCCATTACGATCTACTGCTTATTTATATATTTTGCTCATCACAATTAAATTTTTTTTTTTCATCGATACTGATATAGTATTATTTAATAAGATCCACCCATATAAGGCTTTTTTATACTCGTATGTCGTCGTAGTCGTCGGTGAACACAATTGTAGATTGTGTTGAGCAAGCAACCAGCTACTAAGTTTGTCATGACAAAGTTTGTAGTGCGGGGATTATACACTAACCAAATATTGAACCTCTACCCGCCTAAATAGTAGCTTCATTAATTACTTATAATATATTTTATTTACATTTGACTACGTCATTATTAGAGATAGGTTATGAATTTCTTTATATAAAAAAATATATATTAGTATGTTACTATACTATACTCGTATAATGTCTTATATCTAAAACTATAATTGTATGTTAAATAATATTATTTTTATTAAAATGGTTTAAAAACAACAATATTAATTTTACTATATTGATGAGTTATAAAAATCAAAGGAAAGGATACAGGTGTAGAAGGTAAACTAGATGTAAGGAGAATATTGTTGAATTTTGTTTAAAATTTGAATGCAATAATAAATCATTATATTTTACAATTCGATTTAAAAAAAAAAGTTCTTCATATATTATTATGCATTGATCAAAATTTTTACTCTTATTAATCTGTACGTTCCCCATTCCTATACCTAAAAAACATTAATCAAGATATAATAATATAATATGATACAATAATCATGAATATAGTCATCTCAATACACAAATCTGACAATACTTCGCTCAGAAACGTTTTTCGAATGTAATGTGATTTTCATAATTTTTTGGTAGTTATTCCTATCGCATAGGGTCTATTTTGAGAAATTTGAAAAAAAACCTAAAAAGAGTGTGTACTAACTACATCCACTTTCCAACCGAAAACAAATGCTTTTTGTGAGAATCGAAGCATTATTTCTGATAGAAGAAGTGTCTTATAGATAAAAATTAAAAAGACACACAATTTTGTTATTATTATTTTTGTATAATTACTTATATAGTCGCCAAATATACTTCCTAACTATGTTTTTTTTTTTAAAATATTTAAATGTACTTGTGCCATCATAATAATTATATTATAACAATTGAAAAGATGAACGTTTAATTTTAACGAACGTTATTGTAGGTAAGTATATATTATAAATATTAAATACAATTTATTATTATTTGTATTAATACCTTCTTCTGCGTGTATATTACTCGTGCAAAAAAAAAAATTATAATGTGTTTTCCTGTGAGTTCCATCAGATATTTCTCGTTTCAAATAATCCGCCACTATATAGTAACACGTTATTCTCATTCAAAATATTCAATGCATATAATAATTGCATGGGTACATAACATAATATACGAATCGTTTATAAATGAATAATATATAAAGGAGAGTTCTTCCACTCGAAAATTAATCTGTGCGAAATTATAACGAGGTATGTGAAAGAAGAAATAGATGAAGAAGAAGAAAAGAAAGAAACACGTTTTCGACAACCAGTGAATTTCCGTTTAACTATCTTGACCATGATATTTCATATTTTATTATAATATAATATATTAATATTCAAATATAAATCAGATTTGTATATAGGTATACGTTGTAGTATTTTGAAAATTTTAAATTGCACGAAGACATCATTCGACAGCTTCATCCGTATTGCTTAATTTAAACTTTTAATTTGACCTGGAGCTGGGCGATTTCTAATGGCACATAGATCAGATCTTAATTGATAATAAATATTGTGTCATATATTAATATCTATGTCAACGTATATTATATTAGATGTTTGATATTTCAAAAAATTATTTCATTATACCTACCTATTATTGGTTAAATTCAAATTATGATAAACTATAGCAAAACCGTTCAAATATATTAAGGATAAAATATAAATTTTCGAACGGGTAACGAGAACAGCAAATACTGAAATACTTACTCATTATACGATTGTGTCAATTCTATTAATGAACTGTAATTCTTTTTCATCTGAAATATCTAAAAATAACACAAGAGTAACGATAACGACGTCGCCAGTTTTAGGAAGTGATTAATTTCTATCTTTAAATCGATAGCGAGATGATTTATTTTTTTTATTTTTTTTGGTTTTGTATGTACCTGAGTACGAGACTACGAGTATTTATTTTATGAGCAAAATAGTGTGTATACTTTCAAAACTTGATTTTGAATAATTCTAATCGATTTTGTACGTTATAATTTATAATAATTAAATATTATTTTAAATTACCATTTATTTATTCTACCTTATATTATGTGTATTATACTCGTATATACGCATGAAAAATTAACAAAATTTAGATTTTAACTTTTTTTAGTATTCTTGGGATTATTTTATTTCAATTTTAATCTGATCTTGTATTTTACATCATATAATATAGACACCATCACTGTTATCCTTAATGACTAATATAATATGAATCATATTTATATAACGACCATTAATTTGCACCCTAAAAATTAAACAACAAAAATATTGAAATTTAAAACGTTTCGGTTAACATTATGCAAAAATAACGTATACGTTTCACACGTCATATTCAAACGTTATATACACACGCCTTCAATTGTGACATTATCGAGGAGGTTAACCCTTTACAAAAATGTTTAAATCGTTCTAATAAATAGTTCTAAAAAGTTGTTTAATTTATGTTTTATTTACTATAATTGTAATTTTTTATTATTATTAATTTTTAGCCACCGAATTATGTACGAGTACTTGTATGTATTTTGAACATAGCACGAATGAAAGTTACGTTTCGCGCAATTTATAAAATATGTCTAATTGTCTATATTTAGCACAAGCTATATATCATTATGTTATATAGGTATACTCGTATATTATGTTCACATGTGTAATATACATTTTTCCATCTGAATTAAATATTACACGAGTGTTAAATCCTTTGACTATGGCTTTTATAATATGCTGTTTATTATATCGCATATATATTTATAATATATGTATAATATAATGATTGGTAAATAAGCGGTTTTGCGATAAAAAAAAAAAAAACTTATATCCGGTATCGATCCTGTAATATATTCATTATTCATAGAACGTGTTCCGAAGAAATATATGCTATATAGCTGCATATGTGTGACAGTTTTTTATTATTATTATTATTATTATCACTGTCACTAAACCGACCGGCAAAGTGACCGATTTCGGTATAAACTTTACATTGTATAAAATTATATACCTAATATTTCTTATTTCAATTATGTACAAAATATTATAAAATAATTATATGCATTTTCGTTTCTAATTTTTTGTTGTCTTTATTAGATGTATTTTTGAAAATTTGTATAGGTACAACGACGTAAATAACAGGTAGTTATTATTATTTTAAAAATAATGCTTAATTATGTTAGAATTTTTAATGAGAAAACAAAATATTAATCAACAATTGTGTAATATTGTGTTAAATTCTCATGTACAGTAATACAGTCTAAGTTACTACATAATGTTAAATATTTATAATATTATTTTTAATATAAAATACGACATTTTGTGTTATATTACGTAATAATATTTCATTAGGGCGCATTAGTTTGTTATGAAAATAAGTCAATTCTAAATATTATTTATTCATTATTTATGCATGTATTTATATTGAGATATAAACAATTTTATTTCAAAATATATTATTTTTATTATGTAACTATAATTTTAAAACTAAAATTTTTAAGGAGAGAAATATAGGTCATACTTATAATCCGTTATTATTGTACATTTAATAGTTTTAGATTTTGAGCGAAGAGAAAAATGTATTGGTTTTACAATACAGTGTGTCTTTTTTTTTTCTTTTTATTTTTAGGTATGAAGATACTTTTACTACCCAAAATAACGCTCCACTTTTCACGAATAGCATATGTTTCCGATTGGAAAGTGGATGTAGTTGATACTTTATTTAGGTCCTTTTTCGAATTTCTCAAAATTAACCCTATGCGTTAGAAAAAACGACGAAAAACGGCATTTGAAATTTCGACGAATTCGATTTCAATATTTCAAGATAACTCAGGCAATTTTTTTAGTTACAGACTTGACAATTTTATTGAGTGTTCACATAGGTACTATATATATATGGTAAACATTTTGAACCGTTAAGTAATGTAACATTATATAAATATGACATTAATAAAGTAGGTACCAATTACATCTTTTTTCAAACTAGAAACATTATACTATTTGTGAAAATCAGAACCTTATTTCGGGTAGAAAAAGTGTCTTTAGACATATATAAATAAAAAAAGAATAAAAAAGATAAAATACAAATCATTGTAAAACTAAAACCAATACATTTTTCGAATAGCTAAAAATCTAAAATTTATTTAGATAGCGAAAAAACAGTAATTTAAAAATATTATTATATATAATTAATTGTTAAAGGTTAAATAATTATACTATATTAATTTATTGATGTATTTTTTCCAAATAAGTACGTAATAATATACGGAATTACTATTTAATAATTACACACTTATTACCGCTATAGTATGCTTACATACACATCATAATATTCGTAATTATTATTATTAATTTGAGTCTGACATGGTTAGGTCTTAGGTTAATTTATATTATATAGGTTCTGTATAAATTATTTTATTTTATTTAAAAATATTTTACATATTATTCTTATAAAAAGAAAATAATTAGGTAATTAAGTACTTCTAATAATATTTATATATTTATGAATAATATTAAAATTATTTAATATCACCCATTTGACCTATTATATAATAAACAGAATAAATAAGTAAGTAATATAATATAGCATAATATTATGGTGAAGAATATTATAATATTACTTATATTATATAATACCTGTAATTAATAAATTCTAAAGTAAAAATATGATTTCCGTATAAATTAATATTTACAAAACTATCATAATATAATTATTATAAAATTATTAGATTTCAAAAAACATCAAAATATATTCGTTTTCATAAAAAATTAAAAACTGTACTCATTAGTGATTAGTTGAAGGCATTGTTTTTTATAATAAAAGTTCACGTTCGAAATTATTATAATATATTATAAATACGTTATTGTCATTGTGCATGAATTCATAAAACTTTTATTGATTTTTCTATTTATATTTTATACTAAAAAGTTGATAAAAATTATTATTATTATTATTATTATTATTTTACGCATTTTAAGGTGTAAAACGAAAAATAATTCGTTTAAAATTTAATATTTATATTTAAAACTGAAACATGCGGAGTTTTGATTTATTTTAAATCTCTCATGTTCCTGTAGGAATAATA
This sequence comes from Tetraneura akinire, assembly GCA_021307375.1. Lineage (NCBI taxonomy): Eukaryota > Metazoa > Arthropoda > Insecta > Hemiptera > Aphididae > Tetraneura > Tetraneura akinire. The sequence goes on along the minus strand of JAIUCT010000020.1, from coordinate 2,812,722 downwards.
TTATACCTACGCTATATTATTTAGATTATATTTATTATATGTTTTAATAAATTGCACATTCGTACATTATTCAATTAACGTATAACTAAAATCGCATAGGAAAAAATTTATTGATTTGAACTCATCAAGAAAGATATATACGAATGCGCGCGATACACATGCAAAAATGCTTTATGGCTTCTACGGGAAATTGTGCCAAATACAGTCTGAATCATTTCCTGAAATTAACGTTAGTAGACATTTAATTATTAAACGTTGGTATTTGATTTTGATTTTTTTTTTTTTTTTTTTATCGTCATAATTTTATACATAAGGAATAAACGCAGGTGACATTTTATATTAAATTAAAACACATTTGTAGAACAAAAATACTAAAATTTATATAATATTAGAAACATACTATAAAAAAAAAAAAAAAAAAAAAAAACGAAATTGGAAACGATGTAGGTACGTAAAATATAACATTACAATTTATGGCATGCATAAAAATGTATAATATTATACAGTGACCTCTAATTTTTATCGACATTTTTATAACATACAGTTTAATAACATTCTATATTTTATACGAGTATAATATTATAATATGCATCGTAATCTCTTGTAAATCGATTTGTTTTATAAAAAAAGGATTATAATTTGCCAATATTATAAAAGTATTTTTATTAGAAATATTTAATTTTTCCAAACTTCACAGTTAAAAATCAAATTTCAGGACTCTGTGCAGCAATGTCAATTTTCAAAATATCGGCCTACGTACCCTATCGGTACTCTTAGGTGTATAAAGAGAGCACTCGAACAGAATCTTATAATATTTTTAAGTTTTTATGAATTTTTTAGAACAATTATTATTTAAATATTATAATATATAGATAGATAAATATTTTACACAATTTATAATAATAGATCATCCCAGAGAATCATTATCATATAGGTATTTTTATCGTCCCCGAAATGTATAAAAATAATATAGATATTATTTTGTGAAAAATAATTATTATAAAATATTTATTGACGTTTGATAATCTCCCGGAATTCTTTGCAGAGGACCTACGATTTTTTGTGTTCAATGTAACAAAAACCAATTAAAAATACTCGTGGAAGAGCTTATAGTGATGTGTTTTATGTCTATTATAATAATTTATAAACAACGATAAGATAGTATAACCATACAAGTATGAAAAAAACGATTTTGATATAATAAAAACTAAGTGTATATTTTAATACCTATTATATTATATAATTATTAGCCATAACTATACTCTAAAAGTTCAATTTTAAGAACTACCTAATTAAAATGATGTAATATGATATTTCATATTCAGTCGAACCAAATTATTTAATACAATTTTTGATTATATTTTCAGATTATAAGGCATATTGAACATGAAATTTTATTAGCACTTAGCAGGTATATTGGATTGATATTTTTTATTTAATAAAATTATATTTTATAATAGTAAAATTTAAATTTATACATTGGACGATTACTTACAAAAAATTATGCTTAGTTACTAATTTTCAAAATATTTTTTTTTATATTATATTTAAGTATACTTATTTTAAAATTATTTATTTATTTCATTTATATATTATATAATATATAATATACAAGAAGTCAAGAAGTAGGTATTAAAAGTTATATTAAAAATTTTATACAAGCCTATTTAAAAAATATATTTTTATGCGTTTTAATATAATAATCGTAAACATTTCCTATAGTATTGATATTGAACATATTTTCAACAAAAACATCATAAATGGCGATTATCAAAATATTTTATTTATTCAATATAATCAGTTATATATTATCGAACTTGTATTAAATTTGTTTGATTTTATGAACCAAAGGGGAAAACGATACTGCACAAGACTAAAAACTATATATAAACAAAATTGTAAAGTTATACAATTTAGAGAAAAAATAAACATTAAATGTTGTAATATTCTATCATATAGGTATTATGTAATTTATTTTTGTGTACCCCTTACAAAAAATGTAATAAATGCTAAATATTAATGTATATTATAATTTTTCAAATATATATTAAATTAATATTTAATGTTAAAATTGTAATTAATTTTTTTAATTATCATCACAAAACACTTAACAGAACAATATTATACTTGTTTAAAGTTATAATTAATATTTCTAACAGTATATATTTTAAATTAAAATAAATATATTTTAATTTTAATGCACTACCAATTTAGTACCTAATATTATTATTTCCATAGTTGCATATTATAATAATTATTGTAGTTTGAAAACAATAATAATTATAAATACATTCAACAAACAGATTTAACAATAAACATATTAAAATATTAAAATATTGAATAAAATAATTTTATTTGGACGATTATGAATTTAATATAATAAGTTTATATCTAGGTATATATATTATATTCTACAAAGTTTATTATAAAACACTTGATTCGAATTTTTTTGCATTATATAATTGATCAAAAGCTCAATACATAATATGACCAAATATATGATTTGTGGTTAATACCTTAAATGGATTTTAAGTATCATAAGTGAATTTGTTGAAGTGTAGGCCGACAACAGTAAACGCCTATTTCATAGTAGGTACGTATGTATACCTACATTAAAGCATTATTTTATAATAATGTAGGTCGCACAATATATTCCTATTAAATTACATTTAAAAATTAAATATACATATATACGAACTATAATACTTAATTACACATATAATATAATATTAAGTAAATAATTATATATAGACACGGTCGTTATTTTTACAAACAATCAATAATACATAATAATAATATATTATATTACAATATTATTATATTGTTTAATTAAACATTAATTAATAAAATACGCGTGATAATCCAATAGCATTATATTACTGATATTATATTATATTATATATAAAAGGTTAGGTCATAGTGATAAAAATGGTGTTTTCAATAATTATATGTAAACATGAAACAAAACTCGTAAAAATTATTATTAGAGAATTATATGAAAATTGTATAATATCATAATGAATATAATGATGAATAGGAGGTATATTATATAGATCAATTTAAGTATAATTAATTTTTTTTTTCGGTGATAGGTACTCGAACTTTAGACCATACAATAACATTATACATTGCATTCTAAATTCAATAATAACATTGTAATAAGTAAGTATAATACATACATTCGTATAATTTTCCTATAACTTTTATTAAATTTTATTAACGCGTAAATTGTATACCTATACGCGGTACAAATCACGTGACGTGTGATAGAATAACGATGAAAAGACGACCCCCACTAGTCGTATATTATCATAATTAAATATTGTAGTACGATATCGTAGTTATGTAATATAAATATACATATTTAATGATAGAAATTTTACATATTATGTTATACATTTTTTTTTTTTACTTAAACTTAATATTATTATTACAACGAAAATAATAATTAATTTGTCCTATATGTGTATAATGTACGATACAGAGCTACCTATAGAAAATATTGGTTTTCTTCAATTTGTTATTATAAATTTATAAGTTTTAAAATTTATAATTAACATAAATAATATTACGTGACGAATGTTTGACGAACTGTTCCCAAAACAGATTACCATACTATTTTTATTAATTTTATATTGTTATAAATATAATATAAACAATTGAATGTCGTTTAAATAATTAATATTTATAATAGATAAACGTATTAATAAACGATATGTAACGACGAGCCACAATATAAAGATAGTTGCATAATAATTAAACAATTAATAATAATTTAACCTACTTAGTGCGTACTTAGTGTACGTTATCAAAATTATTTTAACGCGTGAAACATAAAACAAAATCATATAGCTACTAAGATTTAAGGAAATATTTCTATTTTCCATTTACCATACCTACTCATAATTACATAGGTACTTATGATAGACCACGGTATATAATAGGTATATATTTAAGCTTAAACGTCTTACTTTATTATTATATATTTAAATCATAATATTAGTGGATAAATTGAACATTTTCTAAATAATTTGTTTGTTATATATTTATAAATACAATTTATTATACAAGATGGATGATCGATTATGACCTATATGTATAATATAATACATTACTACGTGTATTTTCCATAATTTGAAAGGAATCCTACGGTCTAAGATTTCATTTATTTTATAGTTTATTTTAACTATTACAATTATATTATATCGTTTTTTATTTAAAAAATATTACATTGATTGAGATGAATTTTTTAACAAATCTAATATAATTTAGGTAGGAAAATTGAATTTATCAATGATAAAATTTAATAATTTGCAGCCTGAAAAAAGATTCGGTGGCAGCATTTGCTACCTCCGTGATGCGTACGCCTATGGATATAATATAAATTTGATAAATACGTAATATTTCGATGACCTATATTTGTATATATTATAATATATCCAATTTCTTTGTTCCGTCGCCGCGTGTTAATTTTTTTAATTACACAACTGATAACGAGGCAAAGCAAAATATTTGTTTAAAACACGAAATCTCCAATCATTTATAAACGAATAATAACAATAATAATAATATAATATTATTATGCATTGTGATAACTGCGACCTTAATTATTTTGGACTATGTAATAGTGTTATTGACATTGACTATATATATATATATATATATATATATATATTATATATAAGTATATAAGTATAATATCTATATAGTATATATATAATATATATACAATACAGCGTATAATATAACAAAGTGTATATAAGTACGTATCGTATAATATATTATATGTGTATAATATTTTTATTAAATATTATGATGTTCATTTACACGGGTTATCACAATGTTAGAAAACACGGTTACCGCGGTAAATAGTACGCATAATACAAAGGATTTATAATATACCCAATGCATATAGGACCTTGGTAAGTGCGTTCGGAAAAACTTTAAATGCGAAATTTGTTCCATTGGCATTGCCTTTGCTAATATACTCGTATATATGCATTGTATTCAATATGACGTATTAAATACACATCACTGGTAATAATTTTAAATTACGCCATGTTATAAACTATATAGTCGAAATGTTTTAAGTCAAATTAATTTTAACTAAAAAAAAAAACTCGATTTTTAACGTTATTCGTATTTTTAATTACGATTAATTTTTTTAATGAACGAATTACTGTTTAACTGTTTAAGTAGGTTAATAGGTCAATTTGCAGCAAATTGGTATACCGAAATATTATACTCTTGGATAGGTTACATTAAATTTAAACGGATATACTCGTATAACTGCGACTGCAGTATAGTACGATTTTGAGGATTTCATATATAAATTGGACGATGTTTAATCGATTTAATTAAAATAATATATATATATATAAAATTAAAAATAAATTTGTGTTTTTTTCTAATTATTTTTTACTCTTTTAAACTAATTAAAATACTTAATGAGGCATGAGCTCGATCAGCATTATTTTTCTTCCTTTTTTTTTAGTAAAAAAAAACGTTTTGAATATATAGGGTATAAGTATGGCTATTGGGCTATACGGTGCACTTAACTATACAAAACACTTCTGTTAACTCTATATCCAAAAAGATATCGCCTGTGAAAATTTAAATTTAAAATTTAAATTTTTTTAATGAATTTCACGTGTTATTGGACAGACGACAGAATACAATTATTTATATATGTATTATAATATAGATATAAACTATACAGCGGTAATAATAATAATAATTCACAATAAACTTGACAAACAAAAATGATAGATTCTTTTACGAGGCCGCACGCGTAACCAAGGTTGTAATGCAAATTATGTGTAAAAAAAATACCATTGTGATCGCGTGGCATATATACATATATATATATATAGATGTATTGAATACATAATTATGTGAAATTGCGAATTGAAAATATTACCAATATATGTATTTATGTATGCGTATATGACTGAACAAAAAATGACCTGCCACAATATATTATACATTAATATATTATTCGTAAGTCGTAAATTATACAGAGTGATCATTATGGTTTTATGTTATTCGTTTCAACTATTAATTTCGATCGATGATCGTATATTATATTATATTTTATTTCATATTTATATGTCTTATTAAACTAAAATTATATGATATACATATAATAACTGTAAATTATATTATGTGTAAAATTAAAATATAAAACATGAGTAGATATAGTAAAAAAAAAAAAAATTAAAAACATTGGTATAAAGACAATTATTGCAATCGTCCTGTATGTAAAATTTAATTATATATTTGTATTTTATAATAATGAAATTTCAAATTATTTTTCGTTATATATACATAAACAACCGCAAAACGCATATAGGTAATTACTTTTTTACCCGCTAAACAGTTTACGATTGTTATAAATGTTACCCGAAAATGCATTTAATATATTTTTAAATATACGCTAATTAAATGTATATATACATTTTACATTTTTTTATTACTATAATAACTTAACTTTCGGACAAAACAAAAAAAAGAAATTAAATTTTACTTTAAATACCAACCCTCAAATGTATACAAAAAACTATGTGATTATGGTTTGAAAATATTTACCATCCAAATAGTTTCAGATTGTAGGTATAATATTTTGTATTAATTAAATTTTTTTATTACGTAAACATATTTATTATATATACCTACGTAAGTACTTGAATTTTGAACTGTAATTGTATATACATTTTACAATATATAATTATGTATGTAAGAATGTATACATTGGCGTATTTTCAATGTTTTTTTTAGAGGGGAGGGGTGATTGAAAATTTTAAAATTCTTAAAGTTAAACGTAATTTTATTTTGGAATAAACAATAAGATGTTAATATAGATAATGATAACAAAGTATATTTCAGAAAATAATTTTGATCTATAAAAATTTTAAACAAATGATAAAATGAGTACTTCTTTTAGTTCTGAGGGAAGGGGGTATGAAACCTCCTCCGTCACGTAAATACGTCACTGTAAGTATAATAATATTATACGTTATATATTCACATATATATGTATAGTATACAACACGTATATTTTAATGTTTGCCAAGTATACTTGCTTGATAATGATCCAAAATTATAGTTTTTTTGACAAGTTCATAATATTATTATGTCCTTTTGACCCTTTTGTATAAAAAGTTGTCGCGGGCACGACACAACATAATATACTGACTCCAGTTCACAAGTTTTGATGATATATTATATATTCAGAAAAAAAATTAAGTTTATATTTACATCATTATTAGCTATTAATAGATACATTTTATGGGTTAAGATTTTTTTTTTAAACTACTACTCTTCTAAACTCGTATCCATGTTTTTCATTCATAAATAAACCAATGATATTAAAAGTTTTCACGTGACTGCTTATTTATTATAATTATATTACGTACATACCGCGTCACAATATTAAAATAGTAGGTAAAAATAATAACATATTATTATGCATTATGGATGAGTTAAGTAAAATTAAGACGTCCGATGGTCGATCGCCAAAAAGAAATAATAATTATATAATACAAAAATATGGTGTATGTATATATTCACCGTATGTGCATAAAGGTTTAATATTTATGTGCACGGGAAGATCTAAAATGTAATAGTTAGGTACCTACCTATATATTTCTCGTTTTAATCGGCGATGAAAAATGTATGGTAGGAAAATTTTCAATATTTTATCCGAAACTATTCGAGAGATTTTATTAAAAAAAAAAAAACCTTTTAGATGGTTTTTTTCTATATACGAGAATAAGCAATATTCCAATATATAATATCCTATATGATGCTTTTTCATCATCGTAAATTATTTTTGCGAAATTTATACCGTAAATAAATTTACCCGTACGTTGACGTGTGTTCTTTTAACACTCAACTAGGGGCGAAAAAAAAAACCATTCAAATCTCACATTATTATTTTAACTATATAAAAACAAATTTACAGGTTATAATAAATTTATCGTGCGGATAAATTGTTTTTGTCCCTCGCCACCATCCTTAATTAATTGTTATTTAAAATATTTACCGAAGTATTTAATTAAGGTAGACTTCCAGGCGATATATGTACATATATATTATAGTATGTATTTATATATTTTATGCTCCAACATTATACATTTTTTTTATATAGGTATATAAATCCTTCGTGTTTTTGGCGTTTTTCGAAAACCATAGGGTGTTACCCTATATACCACAGAACAGTATTGTGATGCAGGGATTTCCAACCGCTAAACATTCGCCTAGTGCGCCGTGTAATTTTTGCCGTATTGTGTGTTAAATATATTTCACAATATAATTTTAGTTTTTACAATAATTATTGTACTTTACAAATTCCTCCAAATATACTGATTATAATATCCGATGAAGAGAATTTCAACATAAATTAATTATCAATAATTATCGGTTTTAATGATATATAATATAGTTTATTAAACGTACATTTATGATTTTAATATATACCTGAACAACGTTATATACAGTCATATAATATTATACGAGCCGTGAAAATTTACAAATCGACCAAGTGTGCCGGCAAGTAAAAAAGAGTTGGGAATTTGGGATCCCTGTTGTAGTTAGGTAATTAGTCTAATAAACTAAATAAATCCCTGTTTAATTCTAACAAAATGCATACAGGAAAATAAAATTTTTTTCAAAAAAAATCCAGTTTAGGCTAATAATAATAATTTTTGATAAAAAATAATATCAATATTATTTATTTTAAATTGTATTTCTATTAAGTCGAAATCATCATCACACAATAGTGTAATAATAATAATAATAATAATAATAATATTGATATTTCTTCAGTAATATTGAAACACGTTGAAACATATTATAACGTTCTTGGAAAAATAATTTTATTGCAAATTATCCGCCAGCGTTCAACAGTATTTTATATTTAATTTAAACTTACATAATAGTTTATATTATTATTATACCGTATTATAAAAGTAATAATTTGTCACGGTAAATACGCACCATCATCATCAATATAACAGATATAACAATATCATTATATTATATATCATATAATATCATTTAACTTATGAAGTTATGACTTATGACTATTTAATATACCTATATTTGTATATAATTACATATTTTTTTCAATTTATATTAAATTTATAGCGATTGTCCCTTTAAAATGTTGCCTCTCTTGACATATAAAACAAGTTTCAAAATTATAATAATAAATAACTGTTTAATTTACCCATTTAAATCATGAAAAAAAATTTTGATTTTTTAAAATACAAATAATATTATAAATATTATTACTATAATATGTAAAACATAGTTAAAAATTACTCCGATGAGGTTTTTGTTTGGATTTAAATTCATATATATAGTTTTTAATAATTTTGTGATTTAATAAAAAAGATACGTATAATTTTATCATTTGATGTAGGTATCTATAAAATATATAGTTAAATAAAACAATAAATAGAATTCTTTATTAAGATTAAATCGAAATTTTACTACAAATTTTATGACAATTTGCTCCCTTATAAAAAAAAAAAAAATGACAAAATTACGCTTATATGGAAATAATGTAATGAAATTGATATTGTTGCGATTTAGGCATAAGTATATAGGTACATGTATATCGTATATAGTTCAATTTTATTATTTAAAATGCGACTTAAAAAAGAACCAATTAAAAGCATATATTTAAAAACATATATATAATATAGTAGGTACTAGAGGTATAGCTAAAAATTTAAATTTAAAAATAAAAATTTGGTTTGACAAAAAAATGCGTTTTGTACACTATTTAATTCGATGTAACGTATAACGTATATTATATTATATATAGACTCTTGGGTTGTTTTTATACATGTATATATTACATAATGCCATTATGATTTAATATAGATATACACTACGTTAATTGTAACATAATATGCGTAATTTAAGATGGTCTATGAGGGGTGGGGACTTTTCTCGCGTGTATTTTATAAATCCTAATCGTCTTATACCTTCCCTGTCCCTATATATATAAATGATCGCATTGTACATTTTAATAAATTTAAATTTTTAGTAACCGTATACTGTTATATATAGGTACGAACAGATCATATTATTTTGGAGTAATTCAATATTCCGAAAACTGGAATCACGAGGTCCGATAAACCAAAATGTCTATACGGAAAATAATAGCCCAGATGTTATTATAATAACGTTATTACCATTCCTATACGAAACAGACTATACCACCTATACCTATATTATTATACCTATTATACGTGTCCTGTATACCTATACGTCATATACGTTATTATAAAATATAATAAACAAACTATAGAGTTTAGTATTTCCATGAAAAGATTTTCAAATAGATACGCCTAAACTCTGTCATTGGTATATACCGCATATATATTTGAAAGCTGGTAGTAATATATTACTGCTGCACGGTAATCCGATACAATGCGTAATAATATTATATTATTATTATTGTCTTATTGCGATGACGTTAAACCTTTAACAAAAATGGTGAACATTAAACCACGCCTATGGTATATCTAGGTATAGTAGGTATACCTATTACCTATGACATGTATTTATTTACATATAATATATAATAATATACGTGTCCGGTATATATTATATTTAACACCATTTTTTCCCCTTCTAAAAAAGAACAACAGAAAATACTATTCCATTTTATATCAAATTTATATTATGTATATAGGTGAAGTTTAAAAAGCTAGAATATTTTTAAGTAATTAGATTAGGAATACAATGGTCGTAGATATATATAGCGTCCCAAATAAATCTGAAAAGCATCCCCCTCACTGTTATTAACCCTGTATATAAGTACGTTTAAATTAATATTATTAATCATACACTATATTATAATATTAAAAATTAGCAATTATTGTATTAACGTAATATTATTATGCAAACGAACATAACCTATATAAGCTCTTATATTTGCCGGATAAAATCATTTTATTTAAACTTATTATTGCAATTGTATTTATTTATTTTTTTATATTTTTAAAGTTTAACAATCAACACGTCAACATATCATTTTATTATTCCGATTTCCAAGTCTCGAGTAATACGAAATAATATTATTTTGTAATACAATATAAAAATTGTACCGACTATAACGTTATTAATAATATTGTCGTCTGCTCTCTTTCATGTAGGTATACGAGCATGTAATACGAGCGTATTAAATTTATATTTAATACATATATCATTATTTATTACGTAAATTACTTGAAATTACCATGTTTATGTAATGTATTATTATTATCTAACGCGTCATATTAGTGAAATACAAAATGGATCAAAACATCTTAAGACGTATATCATATAGGTATTACCATCGTTATCGTCATTTCACCTTATATCGAGTTCAATATTTATAATATATTATTTTTATTTATATGCGATGATAGGTATGCAATTTAAAAAAGTACACTTTATTTTTAGTAATATTTATATAAATTAACGAGACTGTGCGCATAACATAACGGTATGAGCAAATTATAATATATAAATACAGTTTTCTGTAATATACAGAATTTCAATATTGAATATCGATTATAAATAAATTTTTGCTTCTTTAATACAATATGACACATCATGTTATCATCGTGTAAAAATTTAAAATGCGATTAGGTAAAAAATTTAAGTGGCCATTTTAACACGTGATGACTATATTATATTCTAGAATCTAGATATACTTCAGTACCAACGTTAATTATTCAAATTTAGCGAATGTAAAATATATTTTTTATAATTCTTTGGAGTTTATAGAAAACGTATAAATACTCGGAAAAAGTAATATTCCAAATAGATTTATGCGAATACTATTTACGTTAAAATAAGTAACCAAACACATAATAATATAATAAATACATTAAACGAGTATAATTCTCACAATAGTATACGTATAGGTATTTTCATCGGTTTGGCGAACCGTGTACTCGTATTTCTATTATGGACGTTTAATCACGATTATTTAAGAATTTAAAATACTGTTTGTTCAATTCAAAATCAATTTCTGAGAATAAAATTCTTTTCATAAACAGTATTTCTTTAAGCATACAATAATATCGTAACACACTAAATATATATATATATACACATTATAATTTATTTTGAAATATTGACCTATAACAACTACAAGTATGCTCATAATAATAATATTATAAATATTATTATTATTATTTATAATATTATAAATATTATTATGTGAATAATGAAATTATGCTCAGAATTTCACGAATAACATATGTTTCCGGTTGAAAAGTGGATATAGTTGGTACTTTATTTAGATCAATTATTCGAATTTTACCAGCTGTTTTAAGTATAAAAAGAAAAGCTAATACTCCTGTGGAAGGGATACAGGTGTAAAGAAGATAGTGTTAAATTTTTATTGAAATTTGAATGCGATGACAAAATCGTTAAGTTCGAAAAGCGATTCTGAACGAAGTACTGTTAGATTTGGGTATTTAGGTGTTTTATGGGTATTATCTAATGAATTTTTCACAAAATCGTTTTCGCGAACGTAATGATTTATAACATTGCATTATTCAAATTTTAATCAAAATTCAACACTATTCTTTTTTAGACCTGTTTCCCTTATCGACATCAGTTATGACAGTATCAGCTCTTCTTTTTGTTAGATATATACATTATAAATGCACATAATATAAAATATCGATATCCTGACATAATAATATTATTATATGTATCACACATTATTATATATAGGTAAAATATTATTTTATATTATAGTATACGCGTATTTGTATTAAATGTGGTTTACATAATGATTTGGAAAGTTGTCCTTCGTTTCCGTCTGGGATTCGGAACAGAGAGTATACATGAATATTACATATTATTATTGTTTAAAAATGATTTTGGGAGGTTTCTTTATATATTGAACGAGTGACCTCGAAACACCAACGCCGTCGTCGTCTGCGTTATATATACCAAATATTATATGCTCGAAAATATTACCAGAATATAACACTTATGACTTATATATTATATTTGCGTAAGTATTGTGCATCTATATTCGTATATATATATGTATAATATTATGTGTTATTTGACGATGGATTTTATTTTTATTTTTATTTTTATTTTTATTTTTATTTTGGTTATAGGCTATAACTGCAAGTATATCGGCTTACATATTATTATTATGGCGTGACCTCGTATATTATTATTATATGTGCAACGAAACACATTATATACATTACAATGCATTTACACTTATATTTTTTTTGCAACTGAAGCCAAACCCTTAGAATGCAATTTTTGTTCTTTTTGTTCGCTCTTTATAAAATATATTATATTATATTATTATCGTGTTGTGCGTTATAAAATAATATATATATATATAAATTAAACGTCAACAATTTTCAAGATAAACTCTAAAAAGTTGCTATATAGGAAAAACATAATAATATATAGGTTGTTATTTTCACAGTATACCCTTTTTTAAAAAAAATTATTCCATAAAGAAAAAACTAATTAATTTTTCTTTATTATAATAGTCCCCTGCACGTAATAATAACGCTTGTTTTTGTTATGTAATTTTTTTTCAATATTATATACGTTTATTATATATATATACGTAACGACAACGACCATTGTAAACAAATTTACACAATTCGAATTTAATTAATTAAAATTAGTAATTATACATGCAATTGACTTTTTTTTTTTAATGAAAAATAAACGATTCATTAACCTTAAATATATGATAATGGAATATTTTAAAATATATAATATATATTTTTCAATTCACATTGTGAATATGATGGTCAGTGACCAATATAATGCAATAGATAAAAATAAAAAAACATAAATACAAAAAAAAATGTAAATTATTATAAATTTATAATATACGAATATAATATGTATTTATATATAGATTATTTAAAATATAACAATAGTACTATTATATTTTCAATTATATTATTAATATTATTATATTATAAACAAAATATAAATTCCGTTCAAATATTTAACACGAACGTAGTATAAAATAACATATAGTATAATATTATAATATAAGTATATTATATAGATAAGACGAATTATAACTAAATTATGGTAAAGTTAATCATGATAATAATAATAATATATTATACACGCGTACTCGTATAGTTATTTAAAAATTATTCAATATTAAAATACAACAACATATTATATTATCAATCAAGCTTATAGTTTTTTCATAACAACATGAAAAATAAATTATTGTTCATCAAAATAATCAATAACGTACGTGTATGAATATTATATTACAATATACCATAATAATATAGACATAGTTTAAATTTTTCTCTTATTTTTATGTCTAATACTTATTTATTACGATTTTGTATCTAAAATACTTAGACGTTAAATCCGACTAGAGTATATAATTATATAAAATTGCGTATGCGTGTTTTATCGAAACGAAATTTAGTATTTAAGTAGGTCCTCGAAAGTTTTGCAGAAGTTAAGTATCTTTATAACTGTATTTTGGAATAACGCATTATAATAATATTATAATGAAAATACAAAAAAAAAAAAAAAAAAAAAAAATGGTATACGTTATATATTAAGTAGGTATATACCGTATACTGTTATTGTATGATTACATGTTATAATAGTGTTATTAAATATTAAATTAAAAATAATAACGTATAAAATGACATTTTCCGTATTCTAATTAAAAAATAAAAAAGATTAGGACAATATAACATATTTTATAGCAGATATGGAGCTATATAAAAAAAAAAAAAAAAAATTGTACTTACACTATAAAATTAATAATGAATGATATCAAACAATATTAATCGGTTAATATAGTAATAAAAAAAAAAATAATAAAGAAACAACCACAATGTGTGTACATAACAATTTTATATGTATGGGTTATAATTTTGCAACAAAGATGTTTATAAAGAATAACGATATTCGCATGACTATTATTGGGTTAAAAAAATTGACCTGTATACAATTTTGACTGAGAAATAAAAAATAAAATATATAATGTATAAAATATAAAAATGATATTTTATGATGGCAACTCTATGTTATGCGATATATAAAGTATAAATTTATAGTAGGTACATTAAACAAACATATCTAGTCTACTATGAATATAAAATATAACCAACCGTACTTCTTTAAAGTTTAATTATAATTGTACACAAAATTAAATTTAAATCAACAATCGTGAATTTATTATTCTCAATGAACATAATAATAACGAGACATATGCCAAGAACGCGATAATTATATACGTCATGATATATACGAGTATATAAGACAGTCGAAGTTTAAGATTTTATTAGAATTATATACTATGATTATTATAGAATAGTTTTCTAAAATAATCATTGTTATTTATTTCGTAAACATCATCATGAGTTCGAATAATTGTAAGAAAACTGCGTTTTAAATATATTTTTATACAATTATTATATCCCAGTTAAAATAGTATTTAATTTAAATTATAAATCGTAAAATAATGTCATCATCGAGTATGAAATTTGAATTTTTAAAAAATATATAAATAAAATACCACTTACTACGTATGTTATTATAGTAATTTATTAGGAATTGCTTAAATGATGCAACTTTTTTATATCTATAACTCGTTAATAATTTAACCATTTAAATTCAAACTTCAATCAACAATTATTTTTACAATAATTAATTTTTCAATTTTTTTTTAAATTCAATTTAGTATTTATAACTGTAGCCTATTATTATATTGTATAACCTACAATTTCCATGGAACATTATAAAACTTGTATTGAATTTATTTTGTCGCGATTTTCATTATAGTAGTTGTATGGTATATTTTTTTTATAGGTCACCAGAATAACTTAAAAGTTCTACCTAAATAATATTTTCAACAAAATTTCAAAGAAAATTATTAATTTACTTTTATAAAAATATATAAGTAAATATACACTGTATGCATATATTAAATAAAAATTCTGTTTTCGAGTCATGTAATTAATAACATTATATTATAATATAAGTTATATTCCCAACACAAATGTTGCCTAGTATAGAATAATATAAGATTATAAATTGCAAAAAAATGAATGGCTACCTACTATATAATTAAATCATAAATAAAATTTAAAAAATTCATAATATATTATTTTATATTTATAATATATATAATTATATTGTAATATAACCGATACAAATAATTAATATAATAATCACTAATCAGATAATATCATATATTTATTCAGCATATTATATACGTTATTTATAATATATAATATAGGTACAATATAGATATTGAAAATCAACATTTTATTAATTTAATAAAGTACATATTTCGAGATTATAAATAATAATACATTACATTATATTGTATAATATATTATTATAATATTTACGATAGTGTATTGAAGAAAAATAGTACAAATAGTTTTATAAGTCCTTTTTAAAGAAATGCAAAATAATATTATTGAACGATAATTATTTTATTTTACTTCCTTTCGTTCGATTTTATTATTATTATTATTATTATTATTATTATTATTATTATTATTATT
>JAIUCT010000020.1:2771413-2789087 GCA_021307375.1 Tetraneura akinire | reverse complement strand
ATTATTATTATTATTATTATTATTATTATTATTATTATTATTATTATATATTCAATATTCATACGTACACGTTAGTCTATGTTTATGATATTGTATGCTTGTTAATATAACATATTTAAAATAATTTGAGGAAACAATATAATATTACAACAGCTTATTATTATAATACTGTTTACTGTTTATATATTAAAATCAATAAATTTTTAAATTGCAACGAGCATGCAGCAATAAAGATTTGATTAATATGTTTCTATAATAACGTATATAATATATTACGTTACATTACATTTTTTAATACACATTAGGATGGCTTTTCTTCTTCTATTATTAATTATTATTATTATTATTATTATTATTATTATTATTTGTTTGCATACATACGGTAGTTATTTTAAAATTATTAATTATTATAGATATTATAATTATATACGTATTATTATTATGTAATGATATCGATTAGAAATATATAATTCCTCTGCGCATTCTCAATTAATACTAAATAAAGTTTACACATACGTGTATACCGTGACATGTGATAATAGTTTTTATAGCAAAATATCGATTCGAAATCGTGAATAAGAATATAAAATGTTGTTCATATAATGTTGTTTATATTATATTACCTATTACATATTATTATAACTTAAACATACTTATAAATTAGTTATAATAAACTTATTATAAACCCTTTGGTAAAAAAAAAAAAAAAAAAAAAATTCTATATTTTACCTTAATATTATCTATAGGTTAACATAATTAAATTTTAAATTAAAACATAAAATTTGTTGTATACATTATCACACGTCATGTCACATATACTGCAGACATAAAATAATTTTAAATAATTGTTTAGTCTAGTAGTATTTAGATTAAAATATTATATCAGTTATTTTTGAGACTAAATATTTCAGCGAGATTAATATTATGTATAATATTATACTCGTATACCTATATAAGTATTATAGATAACCTATTATAATGTACAGACATACAAAATAATATATATTAAACATTAAATATAATCAAAGATTTATCTTATAGGTATGGTGTATTGTATTATAATATATACACCTATCGTATGCATATAAATATCATATTTTCTGATACGGTAAACAAGTAAAAATATTTTAATAATATATAGAAAAAAAAACAAGCATATACAAATTATTATGAAAGTATAATAATTTATAAACACAAAATTGCTGATGAAACGTGTCGCGTATTTTTCCTCGGCAGGACAAAAATGTACGTGTATTCGATGTGACGGCGTAGCATCAATGTAATAATATAATATATAAATATAATATACGCCGTCAAATTAACAAAAACAAAATCTGACTGAACATAAAGAAGACACATTTATTATAATATACTTGGCGATTACTCGGATAACTGAAAGATACGAAAAAAAAAAAACAACAAACAAATTGATTATACAGCCAAAAACAACTGCATGTCACTATATATATAATATATTATAATATTATTATTACCAACACAAATATTTACTTTATGCACGTTAATAATATGTGACTTCTTAGTTAATTTACATAATATAATATTATAATATTATATATACAAAGATAATTTATGATTTATAACAATTCAATCATTATAATAACATTGTTGAGAGAGATTACTTATTATTATAATGGGTTGTGTGTATATTATATAACCTAAACAACCATAATAAAATTTATTGTTTATTCAGAAATTACAGATTTTCTCACGAACATAATATAATAGTTGTTATAATATAAAACTTAATAAGGTCAAACGTTTATTTATTTTAATTTTGTGTTAATATTTACAATATTACTAGTATTATTTATAATATAATCAACGTGTATACAAAACGTATTTATATATATTATATTATATTGTTAAAATCGTTTTAGAGATAAATTTTATACCAGATAAAATAAAATAAATAAATAGCGTTTCTATAATATATTATTATAACGCATAAATTGTACAAAGGCAATTGTTCAGTCTTCGGTTTTTATTATATATATTATATAGTCTGTTTACGCGAATATTTTTTTTTTTTATAATTTCGATAAAATATTGAAAAATTAGGGTTGACGTTATAATAATATAATGTAGTCATATTGCGCACGCTTTAAATGTTTGTACGCTGATGGAAAAATTATTTTTATCATAAAATTATACTAATTTGACTACAGCATTTATGGTCACATAGGGTTAAAACATCTAAACAATTTATCTTCACTTACATGTACGACTTATAGTATAAGGTATAACACATATTACGTATAATATATCATTTTATGTATATATTTGTAGATAATAATTTCATCATATTATGAATAATAATACATTATAATAAAATATAATAAAACAGCTATCAATAAGATGTAAAAAAATATAATACGTTTATATTAGGTATATTAACATTAATATAACATATTTTATATTTTTTTTTTTTTTTTATTGATTCGTTAAAAAATTTAAATAAAAAACTGGTATTAGATAACATTATAAATTAATATCCTATTATACGATTACCAAATGACGGATTTACTATTTACGTACTCGTTTATAGGCATCATACCAAATTTATAATTATTTTCTTCTTCTTCTTCTTCTTCTTCTTCTTTCGCTTTATACGGTTCTTCAAGAACCTTTGCGGTTAACCCAATTGATCCATGACGTTTTAATTCTTGCCTTTCCAGCGCTTTTTAGGTCTGTCTCTTGGCCTTTTCCCAATTGGGTTCCAAATGATTGTAGCCTTTATCCTTTCTGTGTTTCTCTTCGCATATTGCATGGTCATACCATTTAATTCTTTGGCTTTTAATATTGTTTTAATCCATGCCACTCCAGTCTCTTCTATTAATTCATTAATAAACTTTATTCTCCAATTTCCTCTTTGTGTATCAAAAACAGTTCCACACATTTTCCTCAAGAATTTATATTCTCGAATGTTTTCATGTTTAGTTCCATTTTATTTTTTTGTAAGTGGCCATACTGCTCAAGCCATATGTGCCAATGTTGAACTTGTCTCTGCTGTGCACAGTTTTATTTTTGTTCGATTCGAGAATTAATTGGATTTAAAATATTTTATCAAAGTGTAATATGTTTTTATATTTTATAATTAAACAAAAATTATATTTTTTCTAAAATTTGTGACGTTAGGTGATCAATATTATCGCTGAAATCGCAAAGGTCATAATGTTGTGTTTATAAGTAGGTTAGTATATTATACATATTCATGACTGAAAATGTATATTATATTTTAATAAATATACATAATGTATTATAATAATTATGATGGAATGACTACTAATAAACCACGTTTCGTCAAATTATAAAATGTTAAAAACCGCTTTGTAAATTCTCGGGAGAAATATTATATTATATTATTATATTAAATTGCTCCTACGCATTGCGTCATTGAGATATGTGCATTATTCTTATAGGCACTTCAACGTACTATAATAATTATTATCGTATCATTTCTGTCAAAAAGATTTAAACACACATTATATAAGGATTATATGAATTAATATTTTTGTACTATATATTTATATTTACGCGTTAATTGAAAGATTTCCAAACAAATTGCACCGTACGAAATACGAATAATGCATAATAATTGATCATTTTTTATGTTATAAACTAATTTATATCCCGTCAATTCTTTATTACAATAAATAATAATATATTATATATTATTATTATAAAGCGAGTGTGTACAGACGATTTGACATTGACGTCGGAAAAGTGAAAGTACGAAATTTACGCCTGGAACCGATTCGGGTGAAAACGATTCCGACCATGTACCTAACCTAACCTAACCCATATTATATTATATATTATATTGTTCGGTGTAAAATTTAACGCTCGAAGTGCACGCTCATATGCATTATATGGTATACGAAAATAAAACCATCACAATGGAGCTCTGGTCGGCGGTCATAATATAATAATATATCATATTTAATAATAATAATAATAATATAACGTCATGTTTTATAGTTTTATTTTTTTATTTTTTTTCCGAGAGTAAAAAATATAATAAAATGTAACATCGCGTTTTATTTTTATATATTATATGTTTGCGAGAATTTCACAATGACGGACTATGCGATTGGGGCACGAGAGATTCGCGTATATAATAATATAATATAATATGTAATGATGTGCAGGAAGGCGGCGGCGGATGCTTTTTAACGCGTAAAATCGTAAAATAATTCGGTCCGACAGCGCGAAGTCGGTGCCGGTTCAAGGTCTCCGACGGCGGCGGCGTGGCGTGGGGAGGCATAAAAAATTTTACATTTCATTTCTGTACTTATATATTATATGTATATAATATTATTATGTAGAGTTACATAAAGTATAATAAGATTTTTTTTAGAATTTTTTTTTTTTTTTTATCGGTTTCTGACGGTTAAAAGAACGCAGTGAATAACAATAATAATAATAATAATAATAATAATATAATATGCGATCGTAAGTATTATTATATATTATGTTGTATGCGTTCTACCAAGTGTAGAAGAAGGAAGGAACGCGGTGAGAAGCTAAAAACAGACATACATAAGGGAGCGAGACGAACGGACGGACGGACGAAGAAAGAGTGATATTATTATGTTATATAGGCGGGCAACGACCAAGGTCAAAACTGGTTTGGTTTTTGGCGTAGGTCTGGGTCTTGTGCTAAAAAAATAAAGAAAAGAAAACCGGAATGTGGTCTCTCGTAAAAACTATACGTGTATAAAAAATAAAAAACGCGCATGCATTTTCGACTATATAATAATAATAATAATAATAATAATAATAATATGTCGTCTGCAACGTGTGTGTGTGTGTGCTTGCATCTCGGGCACACAAAAAGAACACGGAGAATAATAATAAAAACCAAAGCAATAAATACATAAATTGCAGCATTGGGATGAAACGACATGCGCGAAACGACCGGTTTGTGCTCGCCCGACCTGACCTTACTTCATGTGCGTTCGGTTGCGCGAACTCCGGGCAAACTTGTGTGTGTACACATAATAATATATTACCCAAAATACCATCTGCGACGAAGAATCGTAAAAAAAACACTCTCGTGAGATATTATTATTATTATTTCTTTTTTTTTTTTTTTTATATATTACGTTTTAAAAAAAAAAAAAAAAAAAAAACATCGTGTATGTATTTTAATTTTTATTATAATATATTATATTGTTTTATAACTCGTATATACCGCCACGATAATAATATTATTATGCAAAAACTATAATATAATATATACGCGCTCACTGCGGGGCCCCAAAGTGTCGATAAAATTATGCACTCTCTGATAAAAAAAAAAAAAATATATATAAAAAAAAAAACGTCGACATGACTAGACCATAAAATGATTTAATCTCGACGGTTCGATAACCCTTCGCCGCATAAATATCGTAGAACGTATATTAATATATATATATATAAATGAATATGAAATGAATTATGCATATACCATATAATGATATATCAAGCAATTGACACAGATCGAGGTCTTTTGTATACATGAAATACTGTCGAAATATAACCCAAGACAATTGTGTACGAATCGCGACCGTTTGTTCAAAACAAAATAATTCCAAAAAACGCCCTTGGAACTTAATATGATATTATTCGACGTGCGGTTTGACATTGCGGGCTACATTAGATGAACGATCGCCCGTGAACGATATTATAATAGTTACCTAAAAAAATATATATTTTTCGTCGAAGTATAATATTAATAAAAATAATAATAATATTATTATTATTATTATTATTATTATTATTATTATTATTATTATTATTATTATTATTATTATTGTTATTGTTATTGTTATTGTTATTGGCATCAAACTATTTTTCTTCGTTCCGCCTTCAATCCACTCGACGGTTTATATTAATATTTTTATGAAAAATCAAAATTCACACATCATTACATTATATTATATTAGTATATTAAATTATGACATTTTTAATGAAATATAATTTTAATTTAATGAAATTATTATTTAATGAAATTTATATTTTTTAATTACACATAATATTACGTAATACGCGCAATTTATTATTAATTATAATATATTATAATATATATATATAGTTTTGAAATACGACTATTCGTATAATATATACATTGACATATTTTATCTATAATAGGATTAAGAAAGAAAAAAAAAAGAAGAAAATATGCAGACGGTCGGGTAAATGAATTAAATTATGTTATATTTAAACATATGAAATATTATATTATGATACGTGTATTATTGTTTTACCAATTTGAAGGTCACGATATGTACTTACATATTTTTTTTAAAATTTCTCATTGCTCGAATTATATTTGGAAAACATCTAATTTATAATATATAATACACATTATAATAAATGTGATGTATAAAAAACATATTATATAAGAAATATACAACACAAGCGCGCCGAGTCTTGTTTGGATACACAAAATATTTTTTAAGCGACTAAACGTATAATACGTCTTCCGCAATTACCTAATAATTAATAATTCTGACATCGATTAGCATAATGGAATATTATTTTTTAAACCATAATTCCTTTTAACGACGACGATAAAAGGTTTTAAATGCGACGTATTTACAAAATTATGCAATTTGATTATAATATTTATTTAGGTATATAATTTTTATCCATCATACGGCTGTTATCCCACTTAAAAAGTCATAATGCATTTTTCAATTTCTCTATAGCTTATATTTTTACCATTTTTTTTTTTTTTTATATTACGTATATAACGATGAAAAAATATTCCAAATTAAGGCGTATATATAGTATTTCGTTATAGTACTAATAAGTAGTAATATGCATGTAGTATATATTATGTACAATTATATGGGTAATTATATTTAAATTAACTTCAAACAAAATTAAAAATGCAAAAACATTGTGATAAAAATATATCACCGAATTAATGATAAACACTTATTATATGATATATATATATATATATTAATATATTGTACAAATAATTGTCGATTTTAAAGGAAATATATTTTTCGGAAATAATAAATCATGGTAGTACATATTGCATAAATTATTATAATTTCGTTTCGAATGATGTATACATACACACGTGCTATTGTCTCATAATATAACATATTACATGTTATATTATTACCTATGTATTATATCGTTTAAATGTATAATATTATACGTTTATTGTTCTTAATTTTATTGTAATGCACGTATATAATTAATTATTCAAACTATATGATCAATAATCGTCGTTGTCGTTATAATAAGTATATAATATAATATATTATAAAAAATACATTCTTAATTCGTACGTAAACTCTGGCGTCGTAATAGTTAAAGTACAAGAGGAAGCATATTTCTAGGATATACATAATAATAATATATTCTATAAGTAGTAACACAATAATTGCGCGAATTCGTACAAAACATTTTTTTTTCTTAATAATAATAATAATAGATAATAATATACGATTCGTAAATGCACTTATACATTAAACTTGAATGCAATTGTGCAATATTGCAACTTCTGTAGTTGTTATTTGCATTAGGTATACAAGGATATAATTTGTTATTATATAATATGATAATTATTTTCAATAATTTTTTATTTTACATTAAGTAGGTATATTATAT
The DNA here is from genome assembly GCA_021307375.1 of Tetraneura akinire. Classification (NCBI taxonomy): domain Eukaryota; kingdom Metazoa; phylum Arthropoda; class Insecta; order Hemiptera; family Aphididae; genus Tetraneura; species Tetraneura akinire. Next base: position 2,781,452 of record JAIUCT010000020.1, on the reverse strand, counting down.
AATACAATAATAATATTTATCATATGTACTTTTCGTGTACATATTATAAACACAAGACGAGAAAATATGATTGCAGGAATTATATGTATAGAAATGAGTCCTGCTCTTATATTATATACATATAGAATATAAAATATATCAAATTGTATGACATAATAATTTGAACGGTTTAATAGTGGATAAAATTTAAATCGCATAATTAAAAAAAAAAATTCATATATTTGCACAAAATAATTGAATGTACGAGTATACGTGTTCATTATAATGTACATAAAACTATATCGCAAATGCAGTAGGCAATATACTAAGTACCTATATTAAATTATTATTATTGTTTATCATTTTTGATTAAATATGTATGATGTGTATATATGCGTTAACGAGACGATATAAATAAAATATTTACTATTTAGTAAACTATAGTTTTTTGTTTGTTTTACTTGGTTATATGGATATAATAATGAATTTTAAAAAAATCAAAAATTTTTCACATTATATATAATTATTATAAAATATTTTCATGTATCTGGTATCTCACATTAAAACCAGATTCGCATATTATACAGTCTGATAATATTATCACATTATCACCGTATTGATGAAATATAATATTAATATACCTAATATATATTTACTATACCTATACGTCACGACAGAAAATATGTCCATACAAGGCATATTGCGTAACTACATAAATCATGAAGACGAATATTATTGTCGGCAGTGTCGACGGCATCCATATAATACACGCGTATATACGACAGAATGGCGAATATTCAAATAATCAGATTTAAAATTATTTATGTTTTGTAAATAATCATCGTAAGCGTCTGGTTCGTAATAATTTTTTCCCTTATTATTTATTTTTTTATTTTTCCAAAAAGTCTTTGTCGGCTTTGTTTAACAATTGCGTGATTTTAAAACGTTTACTAAGCAAATATTATTATTTTAAAATTTCTATATGATACGATGTCGACGACCAGCGTTTATGAAGACGTAATATAATAATTTTTCTTTCTACCACAATATACACGTCCGTACTTCATTATTATACTAATTAAAAACTGAAAGTTAAAAAAAAAAACACATATAATAGTTAAAGTGTAACTTACGCGAATAGTGCAAATTTGTAAATATGTGCTGTATAAAATAATTGTATAAATCAAACGAGTATCATATTATTTAGTATGTAGTAAATTTATCAGACTATAGTAATATATAATATATGTATGTACAAATATATATATATTATATTATATTATATTATATTCTATTGTATATAATCTAATACTTTTTAAGGCGCACGTGGTACATATACCTATAGATTTACGGATATTTAAAATTTTTATAAATTTCGAGAGAAAATAATAATTAGATAGCACAATAATTTAAAAAAATTTTGAATTTACACGTATTTAAAAATAATTTTATTTTATTACCAAGCAGGTGTACGAATATTGATATATACTCGTATATTATAATATAATATACACTTTCGGTCACATCCTGTATAATTTATATGCGTGTATATATAATAATAATAAGCGTTATTTTCATAATATTATAATATAACATAATATTAATATTAATTAAAAATTATTATTTATTATAATAATACAACCGCGACGTATGAAAATTTTTCCTTTTATAAAATATGTATCGGTAAAATTTCCTGCGATTCGGTAAACTATTGTACATATAATTATAATATATTCTGTAATGCATAGGTACTGTAAGTATTGTAAACACGATACTATTCGTAATAAATAATAATTATATGGGCACCTGGCACGCGTATTTCCTGGATCGCATAAGCCCGATGAAACGTAAAGTTTTCTCCCCGCGGACAGCTGCTATAATAATATTCTGATATTCAACACGGTTTTGGTAACTTCTAACGACATGCGTATATAATAAATAAAATAATAATAATAATAATAATAATAATAATATAATCCCGTTTTAATAAGCACCGTCATAATATTATAATGATGACAGCAGTATATTATATTATATTGTAATAAATATTATAAAATATTCGCGACGCATCAATTATAATATGCTCGTATATAATACTTTCTCTCGTTCTATGATGGTCGCCACGACTATCTCAGGTGCATCTCACGTATAACTATACTGAATAATATATTATGTATAATGTATATATCATTAATGATGATTTTAAATAAACACTAATCGTCATGGAGCACTTGTAGATAAAATATTTATATATAAAGATAAACAAGTAGACCACACGGTAGAAGTGAAACTTTGCACAATATAATTATATATATATATATATATATTTCATAAGTATACGAGTATAGTGTATAGTATATATATTAGGAGTTAAAGTGGACGAGTCAATTATAAGATAAATCTCAGATTTATAATCGATATAATAACATCAGGTACATATAAGATATAACTATTAAAATATATATTATAATCTGATCAAAGGCATGTTTTACCGTTTATAGGTGTTACTGTGAACATGATGCACTTTGGTGTAAATAATACTTGGAAGGCATATACAAATTAATTTTTCAAGTATGAATTCTTTTAATCTAAACACACAAGAAGTTTATCCATTAATAAAATATTTAACTATTAATGTAACACACACACACACACACACATTTTGTGGTATACTTAAAGTTTTAAAACGACACGAAATAATATAATTTTATATAGTTTTTACCTGCTAAACATAAACACACGAAAAAAAACAAACAAAAAGACACGATTTTATAAACATTATACGTATACCTGGTATTATTTTATTTTATTTAATTACATGTATTCGTGGCAATTAAAGATTAATATAAAAACCATATAAAAAGTTAAAAGGGCTGATCAAAAAGTATAGTCTATGTATAATCGTATATCGCAAAATCACATTTTTTTTTTTTTTTTTTTTAATTATTTTAGTTCACAGGCATATAAAAGATTATGCTACGCCATATTGTATCAAGTTTGTTCATGCTATATAATATATTAATATTATTATACATACAATTCAGGTACATGCACTTCGTACTCGTATAATAAAATTATTATTATATTGTATAATTGTTGTGCTCGTATATTACATGTATAAGACTAGATGACATATATGGACAGGATGAGAACTAATTAAATGTGATATATTATTAAACTCGTGTTTATCTACCTAAAAGTATAGGTAGGTATATATATAAAAAACAAAGTTACTGGCAGTATAACCTTAGATCGACTATTATTTTGAAATCATGCGTTTTAAAGAGTATGCCGGAATTGTATTTTTTTCTATGAGAATCATTGTAATTGTATTAACATAATATTATTATATTAACGAACGTTGTGTATGCCGGAAAAGCATCAAAAGCAAATCAATGTATAGTAGCTTTGTAATATTATATATTATATTTTATATTAACTCACATCGTTTACCTTAATATAAAATATTATAATATTTTGATAAAATATTTATGTAACTAAAAGTTAAACAATACGAATATATAATATTATTATCTAAACAAATAATATTTTATTATTATTCATCTGTTACACATATTATACTATATATATCTAGTTGAAATTATAACTAGGTTAGGTTTAATATCTTAAAATAAATCGTTTATTATGGTATGAATACCGCGGTTATGTGGATTTTATTATGATGTATATATATATTATGTAAATATATTTATTATTATGTAAAATTTATAAATTACAATACGTAATATTCAAAGAAGATATTATAATTATTATTAAATACGGAATTATTCGAATGCGGAATAATAGTCTAAACCAGAAATTTTATGATATTGCAAAATATTAATTCGCGATACTTTATAATGCTTAGGTATATATTATGCAAACAAGACACGCAGCTAGTACACGTAAAGTGTAAATATAGAACATTCACCGAAAATTAGATCGATGTGGACGTGTTCACAAACAGTGTAAATAGGACACAGCGTGCACATACACAGCAGTAACACGTCAAAATATTCCGCAGACAAATCTAATTAAAATAACACTTTATTTTATTTTTACTAATAATATGACATATAACGTGCGTCTATATCACATTACAAAGAAATACATTAAAACATTAAATTTAAAAAAAATTGGTGAAAAATCATAAAACTTAAAGTAACACTAAAATTATTATACGAAATAGTAAATTATGTGCAATTGATACAATAATTTGTATTATAATCATATACAAACACTTGTAATCTTCAGTCTAAATCTTTATATATATTTTTTCTTTTTTGTTGGTTAAGTTCCTCCGGCTCACCGGATGATCTATATTATATATTGTCTCTTGTATAGAATTGTAGAATTGATCTCGTTTGATCATACTTATGAATTTCCTTCATTTTGACTAAAGATATTTTGATTGGGATATTATCTCCTAGAATCCATTTATTTTATGTATTTTGTGTTTACGATAATAGCCGTAGGTATGTAATATAATACATATTATATTGAAAATTTAAAATTTAAACCGTCAAAAATACCTCGTTTTCTGATTTTATATGCTAAATGATGAAAAAATAAAAGGTGCCCGTGACAGAAATTTTATATTAATATAATGTACATAATATACGTGACACAAACGATCATAATATATTGTATGGTCACTTTGTCAGTATCACTCGTTTTCAAATAATTACGACTTCCTAAATATACTAACACCGGAATTGATACTTATACACACACTCTATAATATACAATATTCTGTACTCTATATTCACTACATTCACGGACAACAGTAAAATCAAAATATTTTATTATTGTGTAAGTTTACAAACATGACATGTGATTCTAATGCGTGTGCTGAACCCTAAACATCATATGTTTGTATATAACACCATAATACTTAAGTGAACCAGCGCGCCTTCTGCACAGATAACATTACATTTTTATAAAATTCCGTTAAAATGTTTAAATCAACACCAAAGTATTTGTATAAGTACAACGATAACGTTTGGATTTTAGAATATGATCGTGTATATATTTTAGCTATTATATATTTAGTTGTCAAAACGGCAAACTACATACCTACTCATAAAGCCATAATGTAATATAATATAGTAGTCGTGTTAGCGAATATTCGTATATATATCGTGCAATTATTGATAAGGATAACACAGTATAAAATGTATATGTTTTTGACACGTCGTCGTGTTACTAGTACCTGTATGTCTAGACAGTTATTGACCACCAGAAAGACTCTATTCGACTATTTACAATAAAATATATTCCACGGAAAACTCGCTAAGACGGTTATAATTCCCGCGGTCATCTTGTTATTATCATAGTTAGATCATTTTTAAAATGATAACACGTCTATTTTCTATTATCTAAAGAGTAATACATAATATTATGTATAATATACATGTGTATAACATAGGCAAACATAATATTATATTATAATTATACTTACATCAAATTTAACATGAATATAATTTTTATTTAATATTATTTCGTTTAACACTTCATTAGGCATTGTTAATAATATACGTACCTACACGGCTACACCTTTACTACAATGTATTATATATATAAAATATTATAATTATTCCACTCGCTTTTATAATATGAGAAACGATTCGATGCACTCAATCCTCAGATGTATTGTATATATACCTGTACGTGCAGTGTTTATTATATTGTGATGCTATATTAAACCGATATAAAATAATAATAATAATAATAATAATAATAATAATAATAATAATAATAATAATAATAATAATAATATAAATATAAAATAGTCTAAAAGACCGCGGGAGAAATAAATTGCGGTACAATAACAATACGAAGGGTTACGTAAAATATTATATAGGGTTGATGTAATTCGTATATTCGTTTAAATGTATAAAGTGTTTGGCGTGTGATATAAATACATACATAATATAATACATACACACGTGCAGTACGTATTACCGCAATTCTTTTGATCTCTTTCATGCCATTATTATCACGGTGACTATATAAAATATTATACTATATTATAGTGTATGTATCATTGATTAAACGTGTACACTGTAAATAAATGTACGTTTAATCACAGTATAATAGTGCATCGGTATTATACAAACAACTACCCCTCGTCGCGCGGGTGTGTTTGTCCGTCAACTTTGAGCACACGGTTGAGATAAAATGATATCGCATATAGATCGTAATGATTTGGAATTAATATAAATATATGTACTGTATATATATTTATATTTTTTTTCACGTCCCGATAAATAAATTTAAATCATTTCATACGCTGTATACTTTCGTATTATCATACGACACATACGAGTATAATATAGTGCGTATTCCCGTATATAACATCAATTAAAATAACGCATACCGCGGTCCATTTTCATTATATTATACTCAACACCCGTACTCTTTATATATAATACCTATACTCGTATTATTGCATGGGTGCAATGTTATTAAAATATTGTATAATTATTCTATATTATTATAATAAATGTGCGTGCGAACTCGTAAATAATAATAATAACAAATAATATTTTAAACAATATAATTATTATATTATACAAGTAATAATAAAGTGTAACGAAATATTAATATGATATAATATTATATAGCGTACAGATAAATATTTATAATTTGATATTTTAATATGATTTTTAATTCTTGTCTTTGTGTACAATATCCGTATATTTAGACGCATTATATAGACGAGGCTATTATATTATAATAATATACGTTATAATGCATATCATACATAGTTATTGGTTATTATCATATACCTAATATTCAATATATGTTCGTGCACTTATAATATATTATAATATTATATAGTTCAATAATTGAAACGATGTTCTAATTACGAAATTGAACCTTTTACACTGCAATCACGTAAAGGGGAAGAACCATTTGATGTCGGTTATCAAAAAGGTTTTCAGCGAACCGAATCCTAACCAGGTAAATAATTGTAAAAAAAAAATCGAATTTCGTCCGGACAATATCATCAAATGCACTTTTCTACCCTACTTCCACATTCTCTTTACTCCAACAGTGGTGCAGTAGTCCACTCGTCCGCTCGTCATACTCCTCATCATGTTATATCGGAAATATCAAACGGAATCTAACATCGCATTTCGTACTATTGAATACATATTACATATATATTATATTTTATAAATGATATATGAAATAAAAAAGCAAGAGATGGGATGCTGGTATGGAAGGGATACAGATGTAAAAAGGATTATAGTGTTGAATTTCGATTAACATTTGAATGCAATGACATATCATTGTCAACTGAATACCCAAATCTGACAGAAATTCGACTCAAAACCGTGTATAAATTGCATAATGTACTCGTATAATGTATTTTTACTTTATATAATTATTATTATTATTTTTTTTTTTTAGCTGTTTAAAGTATAACAATCAAGAGAAAAGATACAAGTGTAAAGATGGTATACACACTGTAGTTATATTTATACCTATATCACTTCCACATTAGACACATTTTTCTTCATTTTTATACTTAAAAAAGTTACAAAAAAAAATATCAATTTTTTAATTACATGTATATTAATTTATATACAAAATCTTTAAATAATTTATATTTGTATAAATCAACTTAATGAACGTAGTTATTTCAAACAAAGTTACTATAATGTTATATATTGTATCGTACCTATATACAATCTATACAATATATTGTGTCTTATTATCAACAATTTTATTTTAGTTTTTAAATTGTAACTTATATTATGAATTTAAAAAAAATTAAATTTTAAATTTTTCTAAAATTGAAGAATTCATAATTGTCTTAAAATATTATCTCTATAAATAATATACTCGTATACTTATAGTATATATTCTAACGACTCTTCATATATAATATATGTATAGTAAGTATAAGGAAAAATAATTGTTACTGGCTTTTATATAACTACCTATGTATAAATACATCTTAAATCCGCATTGCATATTGGTACATTTTATTATATTTATATATTAGTAGATTACTATATTATATTTACCATATCGATATATTAATAATCAAAGATAATATTTAAATAAAAATACATACTATACAATAATTCCTTATGAGTTTCGTATTGCATAATTAGTATAAGCCCTATTAAACACGCTCGAAATCTAATGCAAAAAATTGTCGAAGCAATAATAAAATAAAATTTCATGTTTCACAATTAGAAAAAAATAACCTAGTTTTCATTAGTAGTGATATAATTTTCCAACTATTAAAATTTCAAAAAAAATTATAATTCATAACCTAATTCAAATAAAGATGAATAAAATGTACATAAAAAATTGTTAATAAGTAAATAAAAATGTCCGTACTTGAGAACGTAGAGGCTCAATTCGGGTTAATGTATATTCTGTATAAACACCACACTATATAATCTGTCATGGCGGACTAGGTAGCTGGTTGCTTGCTCAACACAATCTACAATTGTGTTCACCGACGACTTCGACAACATATAACATCTTCATATGGATGGCGCTTATTATATATTAGTATTGATGAAAATAATTGTACACTGATATCAATAAGTTAATCGTAATCGAGCAGAATGTAAATAGATTAACTAGTTTAGCATATGTATAACTCTGTTTTATCTTCTGTTCAACTATCTAGAAAACTAGAATGCGAAGACTCTGAATGACATCCTTTCAGCTATTAATGAAAGAGCAGGAGTAATATCATCAGTAACAACCAAAATTATAATCTGACTGAACTTCGCTTAGAATCGTTTTTTCGAATGCAATGGTTTATCATTGCATTCAAATTCTAAGTAAAATTAAACGCTATGATCCGCACACCTGTATCCTGTGCGGCAGGAGTATCAGCTCATCTTTTTTTATATTTATGAATGTAAAGACATCAATGATTGAATCAAATTGTGGTTGGAGGAAGCCTATAATACTAATATATAATTATTATTATTTATATTATAATATAATACTATACTCACATAATATTCCCTCTAAAAAAACAGTAGTAGTAGTTATTGTGTTCGATTAGTAACCAGCTACATAGTTAATCCGGGTAAGGAATGGAAATTTAAGAGGTAAATGATGCAGGAAAGATCACTCTTTTTACATGACCAAGGATGAAAAAAGTGAAGTAATCAGTGAAGAAATCCGTATAAATATCGGGGATGATATCAGGGAAGAAATCAAGGAAGAACATTCTCATCCCACGATCAAGGAAGAGAGCGAGGCAGAACACTCTGATTCCAAAGAAGATTCAACCTCATTTCCTAGTCGATTAATAATATCACTACTAACAGCAGGACTCTTTGTCTTATTATTTTATTTTTTTATACCTAGTTTTATTGGGATTAAGAAGAAACAGTAAGGATATTATACACATATAGTTTTGTAATACTGATGTGAGCTTTGAAATTGATATTAAGCGACGGAGGAAACTGTTTTTGTATTATAACGAATATATGAATAGATATGGTACATTTTATATACCAGTAATAAAATATTTTATTTAATAAACTATAATGCAATTGCATCATACTTTACATACTAATATGAGTTTATGATATATAATTTGTGGCTTCAGTAACTTCTGTCGTCGTAGTCGACGGTGAACACAATTGTAGATTGTGTCGAGCAAGCAACCAGCCATCTTATATACCAATGAGAGGATGTGAGGTATAAGATTCGAAATATATACATAATATGTACACAACAAGTGACATTTATCTACATTTATGTGGGCCACTTGATTTTGTTATTAACTTTAAAATGCTACCGATTAGATATAATTCGACAATAAGCAGAGCTGAGAGTGGTGTGGGCGGTGTGATACAAGTACGAAGGCAATACTGTAGTATTTTCATTAAAATTTGGATGCAATGATAAATAATTGCCTTTAAAAAAACAATTCTGTGCAAAGTTCATTCAGATAACATAGGTGTTGATTAAATTTTAGACATAATTATAAAAATACAAACATATTTAAATTTATATATCGACATGAGTTCCTAAATTTTATTCACATATATAATGTACATTAATACAA
>JAIUCT010000020.1:2752288-2771403 GCA_021307375.1 Tetraneura akinire | reverse complement strand
ACTAATCTCCTTTACTGCAATTGGCTTCGAAGGATTTCGCGTCGGTGAGTTAATTTAGAGGAAACATATTTTTTTTCCAACTACGCCATCGGACGTACAAGTGTATTACACGATTCTTCTTCTATTTAAATACGAAATTTGTTTGTTTCCATGGTGATGAATATGAAAATAGTATTACATTTTAGGAACGAAAAATAAGAATAAATTATAACATACGGACATAACACAATATTATTTTAAATAAATCAAATCAATTTGTATGTACGTATGTATGAAAAAAGTTTTAGATTTGAGACTAAATAAAATATTATCGTATAAAGTTTAAATTGTGTAGAAAAATTAATTTAAAGATTCCAAAATTTAATCGCGTATGTATAGTAGTGCATATAGTGTCTACTACTTATTTGTATACCCAATACAATTTTCAAGTCTCTAAACTAAATACAATATTGCCCGAGTCATCAGAAAATATTGAAATCGATTTCATCAAAATTTCAGATTTCGTGAAAAATTCCATATATTCAATATATTTTTTGGCAATTTTTCTTATCGCATAGACTTAATTTTTTAGAAATTTTAAGAATAGCTTACTTAAATAAAGATATAAAAAAAAGACACACATCATTGTAAAACCGATACACTTATCGTTTCGCTCAAAATCTAAAATTTGGTGAAAATTTTACAGTGTTTTTTGTGAAAAATCTTAGATTTAATAATATAATTTATTAAATTAATATTATATTTAATAATAAATATTATTATAAATTTATAATATAATATAATATTATAATAAATTTAATATTATACTTAATATTAAGTATATTACATAAGTACGTAATATATTATAAATTAAACTAAAACTAAAACAGTAAAACATTAATAAAAAAATAAAAAATGATTTTCTTCTTTTGTACATTACAATATAATTGTCACGTCACAAATGTAGAACTGTACCGTTCAAAGAGTGCACATTACGTATAATATAGTAAACTTCTATATATTAATACGATATGTATATTATACATATACCTATTGCGTCTATACATAATAATATTATACGTATGGGTATGGCATGTCAATGCGTATATTATTATGTCGTATTATAAAAAAGAGTTCACTCACATCATCATACACAAATGCATATTTGACAATTTGACGTGTAAACGCTTGTAGACTATATTATAATATTAATTATTAATATAATATATTAATATAATCACTGATATATTATAATGTACCGATATATCATTTATATTATAAAATAAAGTAAAAATTAGTTTTTGCAAAATATTTTAGCAAACCAATTTTTTATCCATTTATACGATTATATTGTAATTTATTAAATATTTTCATTAATCAATAATAATATACGTCTAATATGACGTATCGTACTATATACAATAATAATAATTTTCGTTCTCTATATTATTTCAAAGTCTAAACCAAAACTCTATTATGTTATATTATATTCGTTAATACGCAGGAAATACATAATTATTATTTTTTATCTACTATACATTATTATACAACAAAACGAACGTATTGTGCCTGCGACCGACCTGTATACGCTTGCTGCCGTTGCGCTTATAAGAGGCCAGACGCGCCGATAACGCCGATTTCGCGGTCGGTGGCATACCGGATGGGGGTAAGGGGGACCGATGCAAGCAACCCAGTGTCGGCATAGTATTATATTATATATACGTGTATATATGGTAGGTGGGCCGTGGCGGCGATCGATCAACGAAATTCTTTTTTCGCGACGGCGGCGGCGGCGGCGGCCGTTTAATTTTCGTCGGCGGCTGCGTTTTTTTTTTTTTTTTTTCGGTTATACGCACCGGACGCCGCCACCCACCCGCGCGTTCTTGGCCGCCGCCCGTGTGTGCAGCAGCACCACCGCATATACGTGTACCCTTCAACTTCACCGCCGGCGCGTCGCCCGAACATTTCGGTTCGCGGCGGCGGAGGCGGCAACGGCAGAAGATGCAAATTCGCCGGGAATTTTATCGACGCGGGCCTACGCCGCCGTCGCTTGCTATCGGCACCAGACGGCGGCAGCAACGGCAGACGGGTCGGCGGCGGTATGCGTGCGCGGGGACTGCTATGCTGCAGCAGTGTGTGCGAGACGACAAAGAAAAGCCCAGATAAATTCGGCAACCACGCGGCGCGCGCAACCCTGCCGGCGGCGGCGTTGTGTATATAATAATAAAAAATATAATATTATTGTGTTCTCTTGTATTCCTGCTTGCGTGTATAATATATCTATATACACAGTCCCCCCCCCCAACACCGTGACCCTTCAGAGCAATGTCTGAAATATATATATACATTTTGAATATAATATGGCAAAGTGAACAGAAAAAAAAAATAGAAGGGACGACGTATCGGCGCGTGAGAAGAGGGTTGTCGCGCGCGCCAACACGCCGTTATGTATACAGTACAAACGAAAAAAAAAATAAAAAATAAATAAAATGGAAAAATGTTCACGAGGGGGACGACTATAATATATTTATATATTTTGGCTTATTCGCGCGAAAACTGCATATCATTTATATTATTATGTATCCCACAAAAGTAAATAATATTACATTATAATAAAGATATATATAGAGAGAGAGAGAGGGCAAAAAAAACGAGAATCGTTAGCGAGGTCTGTCGAAGCGCACCCCCCTTCTTTTTTATTCCTTCGGACCCGCGTACGATAACGAGGAATACTATAAATTACATTACGCGTCTTTCTCGTTGCGCTATTATAAACGTCTTGTTATTCCGCAGTGGCGGAACCAAGGGGGGAGGGGTAAAAGAGTAATTACCCCTCCCTTGACTTGAGAATATTATATAGATATAATTAATTTCTTTGTATATAATATACATATATATATAATATAAATATTAAATTAACATAATTAAATATAAAATAATATAGTAAATATAAAATTTTCAGACCTTAATGCCAAAAATTGTCAATTTTATCAAACATCATATACATAAAGACAAAATTTTTTTGAAATATTCAAAGTCCTATATTTTGTAAACAAATTAACCTAACGGTTCCAAAATATTACCACACATATATAATTTCTATGTGAATGCTCAATAAAATGTTCAAGTCTCTAACTTCAAAATTGCCCGAGTTATCGTGAAATATTGAAATCCAATTCGTTGAAATTACAGTTTTCATGAAAAATACCGTTTTTTCGTCGTTTATTCTACCAGTTAGGGTCAATTTTGATAAATTCGAAAAATGACCTAAATAAAGTCCAACTACATCAACTTTCCAGCCGGAATCATATGCTATTCGTGAAAATCGGAGCATTATTTAATAGTAAAAGTGTTTTCAGACATAAAAAACAAAAACAAAAATCACACATCATTGTAAAACCAATACACTCTTCGCGCTTCGTTCAGTATCTAAAATAGTATTTAATATGATGGCTATAATTATTTACATATTTTACAGCCAATGGGGGGGATTGATCCCCTTATCTCCCCGTAAATACGCCACTGGTTGAAATATATAAGATCTTACACTTATTATTTAGTATATACACGCATTTGTTATCACTGAAATTGTCATTAACCCCCGCTTGAATAATACCTAAGATCCGCCCCTGTTATTCCGTCATCGTAGATAGAGATATGATGGTATAATAATAATACGCGCTCGTCTTCCCACGAGAAAAAAAAAGGGATAAAAATTAAAAATTAAAAAAAAATATCGTTTCCGCACTCAATATTAAAATGTTTTACGAACGTCGTTCGTGTATTATAATATAATATATAGGTACCTATATAATTTATAAACCGCAGTTGTATAAAGAGGTGTATATTGTAATAATACGTATGGTTACTGATGGTTATAAGTTACGGTTACCGGTGTGTAAACACTAACACTAAACATACACGTGTGCGTATATTACGTTATGAAATTATAACGAATATAATATAACCTATATTATTTATAGACGGCGTGGACGTGGGCGGGCGAAACTCGCGTATATTACAATAGTGTGTGCAAGCGTGACACATTTTTTACAGACTCATTTTTGTGTGTGCCATCGTACATAATTATTATAACGTACTATACTCGTACACTCGTGTTTTGTCTCCCCTATATAACAATATCCGTATTATATATATATATATATATATATACATATATAAGTGCATCGTAGCACTAAAATATAAAATATTACTATGTACACGCCGCCGCTCGAGCGTTGCACCGCCGTCTAGGCCGTCGTCGAGTCGATAAAAAACGCGGCGGCCTCTCGTACGCGCGTGTGTGAAATAAGTTTTTGTAAAAATAAAAAAAAAACGGTCGTGTGTATAAATGTATACGCGTTACATACGCGACGGTGCGCGGCGCGGAGACGGTATTTTGGCGTGGCCCAGCTAGACCAGAAGTATTGATTATCTTCCCCTTTTTTTCGGTTGCTAAGTGATTATACAAAAAAAAAAAAAAAAAAAAAAAAAAAAAAAAAAAAAAATTTCGGCCGGATGAGAAGGAGGGGAACGGCAAAAAAAAAAGCGGAAGTCGACCGAGTGGTCGGCGGGAGGCCCCCCCGTATATTCTGCTTATATATATATACATGTATACTTAAATTATATATACATATATAATATATATATATATATATATATATATGATATGTACGTATAAGTATTTTTTTTTATATAATATATTATTATGTGTACAATAAGTGCCGCGGGTGGGGAACGAATGCAACTACGTGTTGCATCACGACGTCCCCGCCCGTCCGCCCGCCGACTTGTGACGTCACCGTCGAAGAACGCGTCCGGCGAAACGTACCACACATACACGCGCAAAACAACAACACACGCGCGCGGATAATACCCAACGTACGTGCACATACGGCGGATCACTGCCGCGCGGTGTTGTAATATACTACGCGACCGTCCGCCGTGCGCGCGTATCGTCGTCGTCGTCGCCGTCAACCGACAACGGACGCATTGCCGCCACCGCCGTGTGGTCCCGTCGCACGAAATTACAGACACGCGCGCGCGCGCGCCCGTCCCGCCGGGATACATACGTGCGTTGTTCTATTTCTATTATTATTATTATTATTATTATTATTATTATTATTATATACAGATACGCGCGCGCGTGGTAACAACAACGACAATAATAATAATATATTATTTAGTGTGCGGTATAAGTAACAATATTATTTATTATAATATTTATATTGTCGTACGAACAAGCGGTGCGCGCGATGCAGTTGCAACGACGCGCGACCGTCGGATGCGGTCCGTGTCCGGCTGCGGCGACGCACGACCGGCAAGCGGTGAAAAAACACTTGCGCCGTTGGTCCCACAACATGGTGTTAATCATCGGTAAGTATATTATTCACGATTCGCGCTGAAATACGTCCGACCGATTTCTTGTAGGTGTATTCGTATTTAAACAGACTAACCTAAAATAATAATAATAATAGGTAACGATAAATGCGATGTTAAGTAATCAATATATAACTAATAATAATAATCTGTCGCGTGATGTTATAATAATATGGTGAACGTATATTATTATGTATAATACCGCGACCTGCCTCAACACTATTCGCATTGCAACGTTAATATGTCATTTTATTTTTATTTTTTTTTTCTATTCGACGAGCGTATTATTTATTACGAGTATATTATATGAGTGGTACGACGTTTTTTCGTTATTTATTATTGTATTTTATTATTGCGGCGAGTGCACATCATATAGTTTGGTTCGTTTTGGGACGTTTGCATTTTATTCTCAATTCGTTTTTTGCAAAATTCGAAATTTCGTTCGTTCTCGTCTTTAATTTGTCTATTTTCTATATATTACACGTTGGAAGATAATACCTGCCGCGTACTTACACCAGTGCACTGGTCAACGATGGTAGGCCGAGGGTAGGCGCGTACCCGCCGCGACGCGGTCGAGCAGTTAGCGGCGGCGGCGGCGGTGACAGTCGTATACGGTTGTTGTAGTATTAGCGTGTTGTTTTGTGTATAATGTAGTTTTTGGTGGGGGCTGGAGTTTACGGTCTTGTTGTCGCGGGGGCTGGTGGGGTGGGGGTCTTTGGTTGGGCGGCGGTGGTTGCAACGGCGGCGGCGGCCGCTACGTCGTCGTAGTCGGCGGTCGTTCACGTGGTGGGGTAATAATGGTGGTGGTAACGGTGACGGGGTTTTATAGGAAATGCACCGATAGTCGGTGGCGGGGGGCGGGGCGTGAGACAAAAAAGATCGGCGGGCCCGGGGGTGACGCCGCCGGTGCCCCACCATTCCCCGCGCCACGAGAGCAGTTCGGCCGTCTTCGGCGCCGACCGCGCATCGGACGTCTTCGTGATTACCTCCTCTTACCCGACGACGTGGTTTGCCGGCCGGGTGGGGGATGGGCGGGTGTGCGTGTGTGCGCGCCGGGCGGCGACGGCGAAATGCAGTTTTTCGACAGCCTAATGCATGTTGCACATTTCGTGTTCTCCAAGGACGACGGCCCGACCAACCTAAATGAGCGGTCCTCCTGCATTCAGATGCACTGTGCTCGGATGCACCAACGGGCTGTCGCAACGACTTCGAAATAAATTTTTTACAAATTCGTTTTAATATAATACATTACTCATTGTATAGTTTTCCTTCCTTTAACTCGTTTCGTTTTTTCGTTCTTTTTTTTTTTTTATTACATATTATTATTATTATTCATCTCAAGTATATACCGATCGGTTTGAAAATGTTTAACTCCGTATATTAATAAAATTACATTATTTTTATTATAATTCAAATTTTTCTCTCACTAAATATTATTTTTCAATCGTTATATTATAAAAATTCGTTCGAATATTGTGCGCTCGTTTGTGTTCGTCATTTTTTTTTTCTATTAATTCTAAGCAAAAATAATTTAAATGTTTGTAAGTAATATTTATATATTTATCTATACTCGTTCGTGTTACACGTGTATTTTGTGTTCGTGCAAGTAAGTGGCAAACGCGTCATTTCGGACGTCGCGATTTCCGAATAATATACAAAGTCGAATTTATACATCATTTTCGTTCGTCGTCTCACTTTTGGCGGCACAGAGCGTTAAAAAACGGTACGTTTACAATATTTATATTTTATATTATCAACCTTTCAAAAAACATTTTTTTTTAAACATTTGTCGAAAGTCGCGATTTTTAGGTCAATTAATTTTTAATTTTATTATTTTTTTAACGCGGTGTCCGTATACAGGTTAGGTCGAATTATTTACAGGCGTTGTTGACATTGCGTCTGACCTCCTCTCTCTTATGTACCGCGGTTATATAATTAATATTATATATAATTTTAATGTACTTGAATTTTTCTCTTTGTCTTTCTTTTTTTTTTTAATTATTTATTAAACTATTCGTAGCGACGATATAAAAATTTAACAAATTACACGACAATATCGCATATTTTAATGTAACGCGACGAGATTGGTTTAAATTTAATTTTTCCATTTGTATGCAACGTGAAAACCGTAAGTACTAAAATCCGTAAATCGTATACCTAATTACGTTTCACGTTTTTTTTTTTTCGAGAGTATAATATTATTATAAAGACATACGATTAAAATATTTTTAAGTGCGATTTTCGCTATATAATAACATATAAACGATGCACTATCGAATATTGTTTAATTTATATAACTTCAATTATATAGCGTCATTATCTTATTCGTTTTATATTGTCTAAATATCGATATCAAAATTAAATAAATTACATAATAACAATATACACACCTACTCGAAGAACTTGCACGTGGTTATTATATTATAATATCGCGGTTTATTTTATTTTCAAAAAAAATAATAACTCGTTTAATTTTTTGTGCCCGCAATAACACTCGAGGGTCAGGGGAGTCCTTCTATAATTATGTAATATATACCTATATAATTATTATATCGTATAATATTGAAACGAATTGACTTCGGACGCCGGAGGTCTCGTGATTTTCCGGTCATTATAATACGCGTATTATAATATTTAGCCGAATTGCGGATTCTATAACGTCACGAAACGCGTTCGCACGGTTATTCGCCATAATATATACAATATATTATAATATAATCATTTTGCACGACTTCCAATTTTATACGAGTATTTCTTTTTCTTTTTTTCGACCCGTTTGATAGACTTTATATTATAATATTATATAGGTATAGTGGCCGGATACGTAAAATAATCGCGTTTATATTATGGTATAAAAATATAACCTTACGTACGTTTCTTTACGTGAAGTATGGGAGAGCCCGGCGACCCGACGCGATCGATTTCTTTCCGGCGCTGTCGTATATTTTTCCCCCCAGGCACTGTTGTATATATATGTATATAGCAATATAAATATAATAATAACACGTAATAATAATAATAATAATAATAATAATAATAATAATAATAATAATAATAATAATAATATAATATCCAGGACACGCGATGTACCTATACGTCACGTGGTCAACGGGGACACAACAATTTGAAATTTGATAAATACATAATATATTATATTTGTAAAGGTATTTATATGTAGTAGGTATTATATATAATTGTAATATAATATATTATTTTACATAACGTACGTAATTGTCGACATAAAAATGAAACAGTCTACCGAGTGCAATTTTCGATGACTTGATTTTTTTTCGTTTTAATATTTTTGTGGATTATATATATTTGTATTATATTATAATAATATGTATACTATAACCACACATTTATATCAGCTAGCGCTCTGTTCTCGTGTGTTTTTTTTTTTTTTATTATTATTTTATTTCTTTTCTGTCTAAAACTGATAAACCGGTTGAAAAAAATGGCATTCAGACAACAAACGAATCGTTTTTGATTTTTCAACGGTTATCGCAAATTGTTCGCACCAATCCACTTCTATATATTATTATAGTATAATATATTATATTATATTCCTTGTAACACACAGTGTTATTATTATTATATAGTCGAAGCCGCCACAATAATCCGGCATCGTCGTCGGATATAAATGTATTATATATATTATATTATATAACAGATAACGCGTATATTATTATTATTATTATTATTATCATTATTATTATTATTATTATTATTATTATTATTATTATTATTATTATCATTATTATTATTATATATACGTTTTGTATTAAATATTTACATTTCAGAGTATAATACGTGTTCATATAAATTATACTTTAAAGATCGTGTTTATAGTTTATATTATATTTTACAATCCCAAATCATAAACTTATATATTATATTTGATATAGGAGTCGACCATATAATATTATGTTAGGTATTTACACATAACGCGTTTATTTATTTTATACAGACGACAATAATAATATTGTCCCGTCTATATTCGCGAGGCGTAAATAACCGAATTATTTTTATCAGTTTGAAGTTTATTAGACGCGATGGAACCGAGCAAATCTAAAGATAACGCGTTTACCAAATAATAATATTATAATCAGTCGTGTAATCCTATAATATAACATTAAATATACTCATGTTATGATTACACACAAAAAATGAACGCGTCAGTACAATAAATATATCGTCTTAAAAAAATATCGAATATTATACATATGAATTATGTCATTATCTAAAATAGGTATAGCATTTATACTTCATTTTTATGGTGCTCAATATTATAACATACTTAATATACCTAAATATGTTAACCTAACTTAATAATTTATACAAAACGAATATTATAAAATAAAAGTTAAACGATATAGTAGGTAATATAATTATAGCCAATACTATATATTATTTTTTATTATTAATTTCAAGAAAGTCTAGACTTCAGGAAAAGTAAAAATTTTAAAATAATAATAATAATAATATATAATATTATTTTTGGTTTTAGATTCTGAGCGAAGCGAAGAATGTATTGGTTTTACAATGATGTGTGATTTTTTTTTTTTTTTTTTTTTTTTTTTATTCTGAAGACATTTTTACTACCCGAAATAATGCTCCGATTATCACGAATAGGGTATGTTTCCGGTAGCAAAGTGGATCTAGTTGGTACTTTATTTAGGTCATTTTTTGAATTTCTCAAAATTGACCCTAAGCGGTAGAAAAAACTTCGAAAAAATGACGAAAAAGCGGCATTTTTCACGAAAAATGAAATTTCGACGAATTCAATTTCTATATTTCACGATAACTCAGGCAATTTTTAAGATAGAGACCTGAAATTTTTTTTGGGTGTTCACATAGCTATTATACATATGTGGTAAAATTTTGGAACCGTTATGTTAATTTTTCTACAAAATATAGGACTTTGAATATTTCGTAAAATTCACGTTTTTACGTATATAATGTTTGATAAAATTGTCAATTTTGGGTATTTTGGTCTGAAAATTTTACTCAAGTATACTTACATATTACTTAACATCATACTAAAATATTAGAAAAATCCATTGTCACAATTTTTTTTTATAGCCGTTTTAAGTTGATATTTTTAGGAAAACGAAAATCTTAGAATCCATACATATAAATAAATATTCTAAAAACACTTTTACTACCCGAAATAACGCTTCGATTTTCACGAATAGCGAGTTTCAGATGTAAAAGTGGATGTAGATGGTACTTTATTTAGGTCATTTTTCGAATTTCTCAAAATTTACTATAAGCGGTAGAAAAAATTTCGAAAAAAATGACGAAAAAACGGCATTTTTCACGAAAAATGAAATTTTGACGAATTAAATTTCTACATTTCACGATAACTCAGGCAATTTTTTAGATAGAGACCTGAAATTTTTTTTGAAGGTTCACATAGCTAATATATATATGTGGTAAAATTTTGGAACCGTTTTTTAAATTTTTCTACAAAATATTGAACATTGAATATTTCGTAAAATTCTCGTTTTTACGTATATAATGTTTGATAAAATTGTCAATTTTTGGTATTAAGGTCTGAAAATTTTATTGAAGTATACTTACATATTAATTAACATCATACTAAAATATTAGAAAAATCCCTAATCTAAATTTTTTTTTATAGCTGTTTTAAGTTGATATTTTTAGTTCAAACGAAAATTATAATCTGACTGAACTTCGCTCAGAATCGTTTTTTCGAATGCAATGGTTTATCATTGCATTCAAATTATAAATAAAATTAAACGCTATGGTTCGCACACCTGTATCCTGTGCGGCAGGAGTATCAGCTCTTATTTTTGAGTATACATTTTAAGAAGAGGAATAGAGGATGACCGTTATTTAATATATTTTTTCATTTGTATATTTTAATAATAATATAATAATTACCTGTATCTGTATGACGACTGGAAGAACATATAATAATAATATTATCATTGTACCTATATAATAACAGAATCGTAATTATTATGAGTTCTTATAGCTAGTATAATATACATATATAGGCATCACTAAAATCGATGAAATAAACTATAAATTATATAATAATTTAAATAAAGTTAAAACCTGCAGAGCAAAAGATTATTATTTCTAGTTTATATGATAATATAATGATAATAAGCGAATACTCTACCTTATTATTATATATAATATTATAGTAAAAGGTGTTAGACGCTACTGAACGTTTATTATTTCTGTTTAAATAAACGCGCGATTGAAATCAATTAGTCAACAATCGTAATATTTATTAATTGTTTCGAGAGATAAATATTGCTTTTACCATTGTGATTTTAAAATACAAAATAAACAAACTATAACAATATTATTATTACGATTAGCGTTTGTTATAAAAATACGAGTGATGAAACTAATAAGTGCCTATATATATATATTTTAATTACAAACAAAAATAGTTTTAATGATAAAATACATGATAGGTATGTATACCTATTATATTATCAATTATTATTATAATTATTATAATAGACGCGTATATTTTTGTGTATAGTGCGAAAATCAAAGAAAATCATCGTCATACAATTGAATTATTCCTATATTATAATTATATTTTAATTTGGATAAAAAAGAAATATATATTATAATAGCCCACATATATACATTATAAAATATAGTTATATCTTATATGGTATTTTATACAAATTATATTTGAGATATAACTCAAAAGTAAAAATAATCGTATACATCATCATACTTTATAAAGTATTTGGTACCAGGCAGATAATATGCAAAATATACGTACCTATTCCATTAAAATATATAATATATAGCGATATACATATTATATAATACGCATTTGAGTACCTGTATATATAATAAATTTGCGTACAATTTTTTTTTTTTTTTTTTAACGTTTTCATTGGCCTCTCTTTATAAAACGTATGTCGTATGTGCGATTTTACATTTTGATTAGAGTCTTCTATGCGTTTAAATGCGAATTTAGGTTTTTTTTTTTTTTAATTTTAAACGCAAATAACGTTCTCTTGTTGCTGTAATATTATAATATACGTATAATATAATATTATAATATATATTGCGGATAAATATGAAATATAGTTTTTCTTATTGGAGGGATTCGAATTATAATATGTTAATTATCGTTTCTTCGGCGAAATATAAACCTAAAATGTCATTACACATAAAATCGAAATATATAGTGTGGAAGCATTAAAAAAAAAAAAAAAAAAAAAATATAAAGATGAACAAAATTATCATACGTATTATAATATATGCGTTGTAGGTATAATTTTTAATATATAATATAAGAGGACGTCGTGGTTATTCGAGATCGCGCATTTTTCCGGCGGTTTTGTGCCAAAATATATAATATAATGTGACTCATATTGTTTTTAATTTTTTCTCGTCCGCATTATACAAAATTTAAATGTATTTATTTTTTTATTTTATAAAAAAAAAAAACGCTCGCCCAATTACGTAAGTCTAATTTAGATTTTTAAACGGTTATGTAAAATTTTTTATTACTAAATAATATCACACGTAGATATTATATAGCGACATCGTCTTGTTCGCTCGTTCGTATAAAATTATGCTCGCAGACGTGGATAATATTATTATAACTACATAATTCTGTGTATTATTTTAATATATAAAATTCCTTTTTTACGCCTATATATTTATACATCATTATTATTATGAAATACTTTTTGATGCCTATAAAATAATACTTAACGTACGACTTTTCGTTACGCACGATTAAAAAGTTCGTGACATTATAATATTATAATATAGACGCGGCTCTTTCGGACGTACAGAACCGATATAGATGAGGTACAAGACTTTCACATCAATCGCGGATAATAAACTATATAGGCGTACATTTTTTATACACGGTGGAAACCGCACAAATCGATTTGTTTCCCTCTTCATTCCATTCGATGATAAACTTTTATACCTATATAATATAAAATATACCTTAAGAATCGTGTATATACCATGGTATGTGTGTGTATTATAAAGTCGATATAAATATTATATATCGATTATTAATTTTTCACCGACCGATATGTGATGACGATATAATTCAAAGTTTATATTGCTATTTATGATTAGGCAGCTATATAAGTATACTTATTATATTTTATATATAATATTAACGAAATTATATGGAGTAAGAACATATAATATTATATTATGTTTTATCGTATATTATATAAAAGTTTCAAAATTTCATCAATATCTAAACCATTTTTTTTTTTTTTTTTTTTTTTAATATTGCAGTATCCCCAAACAAATTATTGATTTATTTCTACGTTGATTGACTATATATATTATATAAAATATAATATTATTATAGAGCTATGTAATTCAATTTTTAAAGTATATTCCAAACTGAATTTAATTATATTCTATATATAGGTATAATAAAATATTAATATATATACTCGTAATCAATGGAATTAAATTAAGTTTATTTTTACTGAAAATAATAATATTATTAGTCGGTCGCGAGTATCCTTTTTTAAATAATATAATTATTATCGTCTGTAGATTACAACTATTATAGTGCCATCGCGCGTTTTTCGAGTTCAGATTGTATGCAATTTTTTTTATTTATATAAAAAATTTCGTGTAATTTTAATATTAAACCCACGAAAAAATATGGTTATTGACTTATTGTGTATACAATAATATATAAAGTTGTTGATAAGTGAATATTATTTCGCTTCGAGTTTTAGATTCTATACAGTTATAAATTTATAGTTTTGCTAACGGATGTTATTTTATTTTGGCACTGGTATAAATATATATATATATATATATATATAGGTTTTTATGTCAAACATGCCTTCGCACATTTTTCAGAATTTCTTTTTTTTTTCTTTTTTGCTTTTATAGATAATAAATGCCATTTACTCAAGACCGACACATTTGGCTTTTTATATTTTTATATATACGCACACATGCATACGCTATATAATACGTACAGACAAAAACAAACCGTTACACACACACACATTTTCATAATGTAATAATATAATATTATATACACACGAGCAGCATATTATATACAAGGCGCAAATCGCAATACACTTTATTTTTTTCGATTTTATAAAATATTTTCGATTTTGTTTATTTTATCAATTTCACAATAATTATATTATCATATCACATTTATTACTGTAAAATATTTAACAATCACAAATATAATTTGTAATTGATAACTCGTATACTCTATAAGTACTGTAAGTATATACAGCGTTTATTGGTGTGAACTATATGCTACTGCGTTTATAGTCATAAATAACCCACGGTATATTTATTTTTCATAATTACACACACACACACACACATATATTATATGTATATTAGTGTTTTGCTGTCAGCTAATCCGAAAATATTGTAATTCGAGTGCAATGACATTGCAAAATGACAAAATACTACAAAACACTTACCAGCTGTTCGTCGGCCCGATCAGACAAAAGTTCAATACACTGTGTTATCGTCGTAAACGCGATGTTGTTATTCGCACTGGCAAAGTATATAATAATATAAACTCCCTTATCGCATTCGTATATATGAAAAAATGTCCGGCGTATAATATTATAAAAATTAATAACATATTATTAGGCTACATTTTATTTATATTGCAGCATAATATTATACAATATCATATACATATTTATTTTTGTTTTGAAAGAAATAAGGAAAAAAAAACATTCCGTTTGAAACGATACGATGAGATTGTTGACAACTTGTTCTTAAAATATAGATATAAAATGTATTATTATTATTATAATATACCTATACTTTATAATATTATGTTATGTTATTATCAATTGTCATCATAATAATTATATGAATAAAAGGTAACTGTCTTCTGCATCAGGCGGTTGTATATAAATACTTTTTTCGCTTATACGTGCGATATAAAGGCATAACATAATAATATTACACGCGTTTTACAGGTAAAAAGTTTAAAAAACACGATAATTATTATTATTATATATTAAAATTGTTCGGATAAATAATAAAGCTAATAACCTATAAATACATCAGGTAAATATATATATGAAAAACGTTAAAAAAATAATATAAAAAAATTGTATACTTTTAATGAGTATATGTTGTTAAATTAGTTTTTTAATAATTATTATAACCGTATTTATAGAACATCTTTCATTTACATTATAATATAAAGTATTTTTTTTTTTATATTCCTCTTGATATTATTTAATTGTATTCAGTTTTTGGTCAAGTCATAATAACGACGTCATGTTATATTAATTATAATAAACGATATAATAAATACATTATAATTCTTTATTAATTAAAATCCACCAATAAAGGGTACCTAAACTTGTGACTATTATGCGGAGCAGTATTAAGCTATATTATTTTTAAATCGTATCCATATATATTATGTGTATTATACGTTTATAACACGGGTCGTTCGTTAACTTATATTTATTTATTAATTTATGCGCATATTTAAATATATTTAATGACTATATATAGAGTATATGTATATGTATACGTGTACAAATATAATATTATTATGTATAGTCTTAAAGTTATATTTTAATCTGTAGAATTTATTAAACGTATATGTTATATGGGTAAACTTAAATTATTATATAAATTTTATTATATACAGTTTTATACGGACGCGAATAATATAAGAGTACATTAAATTGCTAGAGCGTGGGTTTACGACTGATAGAGTCGCGTATAATCAGTAATCAGTAATCAATAATTATTAATCATTCGTTTATAGTGAAATATTCGATAATATCATGATTTGGTTAAATTTTTTTTTTAAATTTTATATAAAATTCGAGTTAAAATAATAATAATATTAATATATATATATATAAATATAATTAATTTGAAATAGAAACGAGTTATCGCAATAACGTTTCGACAGTTTATCGTTTTTTTTTCCTACGATAGTACTCGTATAATATGTACTGTAATGCGTAAATTTCCAAATTATTATAATATTTTAAAACGAACGTATATATAATATTATAATAAAATTATATTCGTACGACTTAATAATAGTCTTAAACCAATATTTGGCTGCAGTTATAATAGGCCAAATAAAATAAAACAAATATCAACGATCTTATTATTATATTACCTGTGATGTTAACTCATTATAATATAAAAAGGTAAATATAATTATTATTATTATTATTATTATTTTTTTTTTTTTTTTTTTGTATTATAATATTAATGTCGACCGGCGCAACAGGATTAGGCTGATATTTAATGTCGATCGACAATAATAAATTATTGCAATAATAAGGAATACGAATCGATCAGATAGCAGGGTAAATTAAGTATTGTTTATGATTATTTATCGGTATCGCGGCCGTGTCTGTGTCATGACGCTTTTATTACACGATTATTATTATTATTATTATTATTTTTTTTTCATTTTATCAAAATATTTCATCGTATATGCACCTCGTATATTGTATTATTATAAATAATATCGGGTTTCATGTAAAATGACGTCACGCGTAGGATAATGCCGGAATTTTTCGCAAAGTTATAATGTATATTACAACACGCTCCGTCGTAATCCAGACCATTAAAATAATCATAATAATATGGAAATAACAATAACAACAACAACAATATAATATTATAATATACCTACTTATTAAGTACAAAATACTTAATAAAATTTTTTTCTATTATACAGTTTTTGCCCCCCCCCCCCTCCCTCTCATCAGACATCCCATACACACCTATACCTAAATGCTATAGGTAATACTTATAATCATTCAACGCTGGCCTGCTGCAACGTTATATAATAATTAATAATTAATAATAATAATAATAATAATAATAATAATAATAATAATAATAATAATAATAATAATAATTATAATAATAATAATAATTATAATAATAATAATAATAATAATATTTCTTTTATAATATTTATTTATGTATAATATTATATTAAAATTTATTTTACGGTTATGCTGTAATTACACGAGTTTGCGCGTGCAAACAATATAATATAATATAATTATATGTAGTTACTCTTAAAATTTATATTCCATTGTACGGCATAGGGATCGTATATAATTCGTAAATTACTCGTATAGGATTTCATATAATAATATTATGTTTTCATATAGGTATGACGTGTGTACTACCTATATACATGCAAGAGTATATATAAAATGTATAAAAAAAAAAAATTAAATTTACCCTATTTTCAGTAGGTACTCGAATTATTTTTTTTTAAATTGAGATTTTAAACATAAAAAAATAATAATTTTAAATTTCACACTATATAATATAATATACTTATATATAGGTATATAATTTATTTTATGTTTGAAAATTTCACGAAAATATAAAATGTAGTGAAATATTAATAATATGTACGAACATTATATAATATTTATTTAATCATATTATAATATAATTATTTTTACTACAATTTTTATTCAGTGTTTGTAATTTAATACCAACAATATCAACATTATAAAAAATATAAAAAAAATGTATTTAGAATGTGTCGTGTTAACAACAAAAAATTTACAAATATTTGAAAGGATAATTCAATACCCAATATAAAAATAATCCTATATGATATCTATTGTTTTAAGGTATATATTATAATTATTAATAAAATGTTTCACATTTTTCAATACGATTAGTTTACAGTTTGACTTATGATAAATTAATATAATTATTTATAAAAAATATATATATATATATATACAATAAATATATATACATTATAGTTAGAGTATATATCAGTGTTATAATACATTTATAATATAGAATTTAAAAATCAAAATTTTATCGTGATTATTATATGTAGAATCATAATATATTATCATAATAATTTATAATTATCTATATATTGCACAATGGCTAATAGGAAATAAAATATGTCTAATTTTATTTAACTATACAAATATACGACAATATAATATACTGTAACTTATTATATTATAATCGCAGTAATAATATTGTGATCAGAATTCAGAAGTAAAAAAAAAGAAAACTCATTATTTCACGATTTTGTGATATATTTCATTTAAAAATATATTCAAGTGAAATAATTCAAATTTCAAACACTTAGTCTATATTTTAAGAACACAATACTATGTTTGATATCCATATATTACCATACAGTATACACATAACATAACTGCTCGTAATTTTAGATCTTTCTGTGTTATACCACTTGCACGTTTATATACGTGATGTCTATATAACGATGATGAACATATAGCAGCAATAATGTATTTATGTGTATTTCAATATTATTTATATTCGAAAATATTCCATGATAAATTGATAGTATAATACACTTGAATATATAATATAATATACTATCAAAATAATATTATAATATATTATATATAAGTATTATAATAATATATCAAATCAATAATAAATATATATTATTTAGATCGGTTAACCTTAGCCGTTAAGTGTTGACTATAATATATATTATAAGTCTATACGGTTCAATACACTGATAATGGAGTTATTTTCGACGAACACAAATTTATTTTATCATTTAAATGATTTATTTGTGCTGCGCGAATTAATCAAAAATATAAAGCGCGAAGGTTATTGCAGCCGAAAAAAAAGGCGATATAATCTCTGCAGCAGTATTATATATTATAATATTATGTTCTCATATTATCATTTTCGAATTTATTATTATTATTATTATTATTATTATTATTATTATTATTATTATTATTATTATTATT
>JAIUCT010000020.1:2693880-2741339 GCA_021307375.1 Tetraneura akinire | reverse complement strand
ATTATTATTATTATTATTATTATTATTATTATTATTATTATTATTATGTAGCAAACTGATGTAACAATAATACACTTAATTATAAATTCTTTAATTTTTCTCGGAATTTAATTTGTGATCAATAATAAACAATATACTTATTGATATATACAACCGTATAATCTATATTATAATATATATAGTTCGTAATACACGTTCTTCGTAAATTAAATAAATAAATATAACGATAAAACGTAATTTGCCATATTATCTTAATAATAGGTATAGGTACCTCTGGCAAATTTGAAAATGTCACACCGTGTTGATGTTTAATGGTTTTTTTCCTATAATAAAACTATATAAAAAAAAGTTTGTTGTCATTTTAATTTATAATAATATTGTAACATGTTTTTTTAACGAAATAACACATATATATATTATGTATAATTTATCCTGTTTACAAGTCAGAAATATGCGCAAATACGCCTATTTGAAGCCCTCACGACGCATCTCTCCACACTCTGTCAAAATACCAAAATAAATTTTAATATTTATGATTTTTCCAAAAAATAAATACACCCACGCGTTTTATTATTATTTTTTATCAAAATAATAATAATAATAATAATGATATTTTCGTTTGACAATAATATAATCGGTATAATAATATTGTTATAACCCTCTTCTATTATTATTCATATTATATAATTATTGTGTCTTTTCAAATAGATTCATTTCGTTTATTCTATATAATAATATAATAAATAGGTAATAATAACTATGTTAGTTATATTTATTAATCTTCTATATTATACGTAAACGGTTTAATATTTGTTTTAATATCTAATATTATAATATATACGAGTTTAACGACACCGTGTTTTGTTTGATTTTCCTACAATAATTAAATTTATAATACGCGATTCTTGTATTAATCAAATATTTGAATTTCTATAGTTTATACTAAATAAATATAATAAATATACCTAGGTATATATTACATTATAGATAGGTATAACATATTTATAATCTATTCGAAATCCTTTAATGTAAGTGGGTACTCGTACACACACACAGACGTGTTATTGTGTTAATTTATATTATTATTATGCATAAAATGAAAAAAAAAACGATCATTCATACGTGTGCATATGCGAAATGTTATCAATCTAATATGATATTATATATGAAAAAAAAATATCAGCATCCAATCGCGTCATTGAAAATATTATTTTGCTAATGCGTATTTAGTTTATAAT
Source organism: Tetraneura akinire (assembly GCA_021307375.1). Lineage (NCBI taxonomy): Eukaryota > Metazoa > Arthropoda > Insecta > Hemiptera > Aphididae > Tetraneura > Tetraneura akinire. Next base: position 2,740,101 of record JAIUCT010000020.1, on the reverse strand, counting down.
ATATTAATATAGCGAGTGTATGTAGGTAGGTTATATATAATATAATAATATATTGTAAGCGAGGTACAAGAACTTAATATTTTATTGTGATGACCTAAGTCTCTGAAAAGTGAATAATAAACTATATCTATAATACACTCATAATTATTGCTTTTGTTGTGACTAAATATATCATATTATTATTATACTTATTTTATTTTATTTTTTTTGTCGTCGATAAAACGAATTTTGTTTTCGTCTTTATATAATTTACTATTATTCGTATATTCATCGAGCAGACGTACGCGCGTAATGACTAAACGACAGTTAGTTGTCGAAAACGCGAGTATACCTATTATTATTACTTCGTTCAATTCGTATGTGATGAAAACAATAATTATAATATATCGTTATGTTTTTTTTAAATAAATTACATTTTTTTAAACGAAATAATATTATTGTACATAAAATATTTTATTGTAAAAATATAAATTACAACGTATATATTAAATTAATATAAGACGCATCAGCTGCTCTTAGCGGGTGAACATTTTTACAAAATACTTATATACCTATTTATTATTTTCACGCGTTTCAGGTACTTATTATACCAAGCAAACCATATAATATTAAAATTCGCGTTTTCTGTGTCCTCAGGGTTGGAAAGGATCGCTGAAGAGTTAATGGGAAGAAGAAAATGGCACCAGTATCAAGACATTTTGGCGAAAAATTATTTATTGGAAGAGGAATTGATGGACCGGAGAGAATGGGTTCCCGTCAAAACGTGTAATCCGTGTGATGTGAACGCAGACCTGAACGGAGCTGTTCACTCACCTGCAGAACTGGTTAGTCCATAATATCACACGATATTACGCAACATTATTTATAATAATATAATATACAGAATATAAATAATATTAATTAAAAGTAGATCCATGTTACGTTTACGTTACGTATTCGTATTATTTGTCAAAATATAATCGACATAAATAAATGTATATAACATATTATACATTGTAAATAGTAAGGTGTGATGTTATATATAACATACATATAAAATAAAAAAGAATGGCTGATTCTGCTGTGGAAGGAATACAAGTCTAAAGAGGATAGTGTTGAATTTTAATTGAAATTTGAATGCAATGATAAATCATTACATTCAAGAAAACGGTTTTGAGCGAAGTTTTGGTAATATGTTTATTAATATTTGAGTATACTTCAGTAAAATGTTCAGACTTTAAACCCAAAATTGCCCATTTCATTAAACATTATATAGGTAAAAACGAGAATTTTAAGAAATATTGAATTTTTGTAGAAAATTAATTTAACGGTTTAAAATTTTATCACATATATATATATATATATATAGTATCTATGTGAACATCCAATGAAACTTTCAAGTGTTTAAGTTCAAAATTGTCAGAATGATAGTGAAATATTTACTTTATTTAATTTTTATTTCGTCAAAATTTCAGTTTTCGTCAAAAAAGTCGTTTTTCATTATTCTTTAGTCGTTTTTCTTATCGCATAGGGACAATTTTGAGAAATTCGAAAAATGATCTAAATAAAGTACCAACTACATCCACTTTCTAACCCCGGAAACATATGTTATTCGTGAAAATCGGAGCATTATTTCGTGTCCGAAAAAGTGTTTTCATACATTAAGGGAAAAAAATTTAGCTTCGCTCAAAATCTAGAATTATAACATAATACAATATTGGTAACATCGTACAACAATTTCAAATTCACCGCAATAATTATTAGAAAAATTTAGAAAACAATTAGGTACCTATATATATATTAAAATTAATGTTTTTATATTATAATACACAATTTACGGAAGCTAAATATAATTCAAAATTTGCCAGTGGAACGTTTATACCTTTTTAAACGCGTATTATTATTATTATTGTTTAAAAAACACTCGAATAGTCCACTTGTCATCGTTATTTTCAAATGACCTACATTTGGCGTGATCGTATACATACACATATACCAATTTTATTCATTTGATTTTAACCTCTTTACTGATAGGTTAGGTGCTCCCGAGAAATTATTATTATTCATGGTCGTTTTTTTCTTGTAAATCGTAAAAGACCCGAATAGTATATATATATATATATATAAAAAAAAAAAAAACAAAAATAATAATAATAATTCGTACAGTCTTTTATCATTTTATTATCAATATTCGAACAATATCATTAATTATTATATGAATGTCCACTGGCGAATTTCGTCAGTATTAAAAATGCATGGCATTTGTTCCGATTTTCAATTTAACGATTTTAACACTTTTTAACTACACATTTTCGCAGTAGGTTTAAATACAATTTAAACTGTATTAAAATATAATATACTATAAACGATTTATGATAATAATTTACACGTGTAATTTGCAGTTTTTGACTATTACGCTATAAGAGTATAAATATTATTATAAACTCGTAATTAAACGATTTTGATTTTTGCGACTACCTTGATTATCGTATGTCAAGATTGACAATATTTTAATGTCCACATTACAGTGGTGTAACCTAATAGGGGAGTTTAAGGGTTAACCCCCTTTGACTTTATATATGAATATTTATTTAATACCCCCTTCACACATTTCTGGCTACGTTACTGTCCACATATTATACGAGTATATTTATTATATAAACGAATTTCAACAAATGATTTTGGTAATACTTTTTATATTAAAACGTAAAATGTGTAGAAAAAAACAAAACAACAATAATAAAGGAACTCGTTAAATAATTATTTTTAAATATTTTTTTTTTTTTTAGAGTATTATTATATTTCTTAATATTATAATTATGCCAAAATCGAAAACGGTATTCGCAATAATTACAAGTACGACATTATGTTATTGTCGATAATAAATATTATTATAACGTATTATCTCCGCGAAATAAATGGCCGTTGAATGTTTCGCGATTAAGTATAATATATGTAGTTCGCGCAATTAAATTTTATAATTATTTATTATACAGTTCAGTCGCTCGAATAAAAATTAATAACTCACTGTATATTATTATTATTATTATTATTATTTTTATTATTATTATTATTTTTGTGCAGTTGGTCTGTGGTTGCCGGTTTGTGAACTTAAAGTTTTATAACGACGACCGTAATTCGTATTTTATACACATAATTGCGCCTCTATACAACGTCCGTTTTTCGTTAATTTATTCAATTTCGTCGTTTTTATTTTATTATAATTTATACGCAATAATTTAATAATATATAGGTACAGTGTAGCAAAGCGTTTTCGACATATTTAATACTTAAATCATTTCATACGTATGACAACGATAATATTATTATAATATTTTTTATTATTGTCGTTCGTTAACTATTATATCTTTTTTTATTTTATAATTCAGAGGCGAAATCTAATATAATAATAATATAATTTTCAAATGAAATTAAGGAAATATTCTTCGTATAGTCGTCGAGGAAAACGCATCGTATTATTTTATGCAGGGTATTATTTTATAAACAGGTATGATAATATTTTTATTTTTTTTATTTTTATTTTTTTTTTTTTGCAAATGTCAAATTAAACAATTTGTGGATAAAACAACGTAAAATTATAATTACATAAACCAAACATTCGTCATAGAATAGGAAAGGGTTAAACAACGATGTTATTTATTTATAAATTCGTTCGCATACATAATACATAATATATTATAATACCTGAGTATTCGCGACGAGAATATATTTATTTATTAACGTTTTCACGTAGCGAAATTATAACTTTCCAACATTTGGAATACCTTTGAAAAAAAAAATATAACTTTCATGCCAACATCATGAAGAACGGTTTCTTATTTGTGCAAATACTTTTGTAAGTTGTGTAATTCTTGGAACGTTCTATATTTTGCTCTTTTCATAGAAGAATAAATATAAATAAAACAATAGTTTTTGTATGTATTCGTATAAAAACACGATTTTATCAAATGTAAAATATATTAAATAAAAATTAATACATTATTATTAGGTATTTTTCATATTACACGCAACTATATACCATTTTAATATGTATAGTTTATTACTTATTACGAAAACTCTACGTCCTATCGTTAAATTTTTTTTTTTTTTATATACATTTTTACATCATTTAATTATTATTTACCATCACACCTCAAATGATTATTGTTATTATTATTATTATTATTATTATTATTATTATTATTATTATTACCGAAAACGGTAAAGTAAGTTAAATCGATACAACTTTAACTGTTATTATAATATGTTTTTCAGGAGCCATTGTCTGAAACTGGAAGCTTGAGCGGCGGCAGTCGCAGCGCAGATAGTCCGGAACCGGAACCGGGTAGACGGTCATCGTCCACTCCGCCGGCGGCAACAGAGACGTTTCGCGCCGATGACCGGTCGCCGCCACCGCCGCCGCCGACACCGTCACTGCTTCTTTTGCCCAACCCCGCCGCCACCGCCGCCGCCGCTGCTGCAATGGCCGCAGTCGCGTCACTAAACAACACGTCATCGTCGTCGTCGTCCACGACAACCACACCGGCCGACGGGCCGTTTTCGCCGAACGCGTTGAACCAATGGCTGTTGGCCGCGGCCACGCTGAGACTGCAAGAGACCACGGTGGCTGCGGCCGCCGCGGCTGCAGCGACCGGCGACAGATCGCCACCTCGCGCGGACCATCATCGCCATCATTTGCACCAGCAGCAATCGCTCGATCAACCGCTTGATCTCAGCGCCAAGAGCACCACCGCCACCACTACCGTGGCCGCCGCCACCACCAACAACAACAATGGTTCGTCGGTCGGCGGCAACAATTCTTCATCATCCGCGTCGTCCACGCCGTCGTGTCCGAGCTCATCGTCTACACCGTCGTCCGAACTGAAAATATCATCACCCGCCGTCATCAACCCGTTCACCACAGATCTCATAGGCACGACGGAAATGGCAATTAAACTGCGCCAACTTATACCGGGCGCACCAATGTTCCTACCACAGCAATCGCTTAAGGTCCCTCCGCTCAACGCAGCTAACAACCGTAACGTGTTCAAGTGAGTGTCATCTCGAATTACAGTACACATTACATTACAATATAATATTTTTCTCGTGCTTCCACGTTTTATTTTATTATATTTAAATATTATTATTAGCATGTTTATTTTATTATTATTATTTTTTTTTTTTTACACTCTATATATTATTCATTTTAAACGTATGGAACGTATATTATAATAAAATGACTTTTACATTAAAAATTATCACTAGGACGTTAGTATATACCTACCTAAATCTATAAATTATTACAGACAGGTAGTTATTTTTATAAATTTTACGTTTTTCATTTTTTATTATTTTAAATTTTTAAGTATGATCACCAATATTTTAAAGGGATAATAGATATTAAATTTCAAATATTAAATGTACCCAATTATTACTTAGGTACTGCATATATTATACTGTGTATATACTGCAAATTTTTTATAGCGATATTATAATTTATAGGAACAATTATAATAATAGTATATTATTATGAGAATAATAAATTATTATTACCCTGTTGGTCATTCGATTAAGACGTCTACGTAAAGAAATCAATATTTGAAAAAAAAATTGTTTCTTATCGCGACTATAATAATATTCACACGTTTTTATTTTTATGTCCATTATAATAATAAAATTAGGTTAAACCAAAATTGCGGTCGTTGTTTGACACGCACAAGTTTTGTATAAGAATAATGCAAATATTAAATAGATACTTACATACCTATACCTAGTAAAATATTATATATTTTATTTATCAATGTTTACATATAATATATAAATATTTTATTTTCTAAATATAATTTATTGTTGACTATATTGTCTATATTATGTCTTTTTAGTTCTATATTTTTGATTGTATTAAAAACATATACTACAATTTTGGTTTAAGTTAAAATTTGTTATAAATTCCGTTTATAATTTTATAATATCATGACGTATAATTTTACGAATACAACTTATTTAATCGATGAAAAAAAAAATGTTTTAATATGGTCTTTTTGCGTATACACATTAATAATTAATAAATTTTATTTCCATACAATCATTATGCCCATTAATGTACGAGTACATGTAGCATATTATAATGAGACTATAATATTATTCTCAATTTATAAAAAAAAAATTGAATAAAAATTATTATCTCGCAGTCGGTATACAGTATACGTATACGAGTCTTGTATACATTGGTGGTAATGTGGTATGATAATTATATTGCAAAGGTGAAGTAAACATCACACTCTAAATTCAAAGATGAGAGATAAAATATAAAAATTAATTATTATTAACCATCTTCTCATTTTCAATATAATATATATTCGTACACACACACACACACACACATTGCACGATTATATTTAAATATATGTATTATATTGTTATATTGGTCGTAAAAATTCTACTAAATTAATTCTTTAATTTTATAACCTATAATAATTATAATATAAAATTATCATATCGCCGATATTATTATTTTAAGTTAAAAACATAAATCTAATGTCTTTTTTAATATAAATTGTCATATATATTGATTAACTGTTGTTACAAAATACGATTCACTTTGATTTTTTACTAAAATTTACATATATTTTTTAAACAGGTCGAAGACGACGAAACAACCCAGTCATATGGCTGGTAGAAAGACATATACAGAGGAAGAGTTACAATTAGCTCTACGGGATATCCAGAGTGGTAAATTGGGTACAAGAAGAGCGGCTGTGCAATATGGCATACCCAGATCAACTTTACGAAACAAAGTATACAAAATGGCTTTGGAACGAGATAGCGGTAATGTTGCTAGCAGTGGTGCAATCAGAGACACGTCGACCATTGGTAGTGGTGTTAGTAGTGAAGATCCGTCCAAAGCACCTATTGAGGATGATGATGACGAAGACCGAGATACGGTATCTGCAGGTGAAGAAGATTGTGGCAGAGGAGTTGCTATTGAATCGTTAATTGCGGACAAAGATCATCATCATCACAAACAACAACACCACCAACAACAACAAAATATACACCGCCAACAGTCCAGAACGATGTCGTCATCGTCACAAATGACCGTCGAAGATCTGATTATGTTCACGAAGGAACAACAGCATCAACAGGCCGCCGCAGCCATTCCCTCTGCTGAAGCTATACGGATGTTTCTTCAACATTACACCGGCAACAAAATGCTAAAAAACAGATCAGACCATTCGTATCGGGGTGACACTTCTGTAGACTGCCATGGATCACCGTCGCCACCTCCGTCCACCAGGTTACCACCGCCTGTAATTTCAGACATGTGGCCAGCCGCGGTAGCCGCTGCAGCCCTAGACCCACAACACATGGGAACGTATCTTTCACAGCTGCTATCCAGAACGGCAACTAATGCAACACCAATGGCTACTGGAATCAGTTCACCACGCTTACCAACTACACACGATAGTCCACCGTCACCGTCACATCACCAACAAGACCTGCTCAAGAGATTGACTGTGACAGAAATGATGTATAAATTGTTGGACGAAGAGCATCAACACCAGCACCCATACAGTAGCAGCAAGGTGACTGACCCACGTCAATGGCTGTCGTCCAACGGTTATGGTTCATCCGAACCAATGGATATCACGGGTCGCAGCAACGACGATGATTCGAATCCGTCAAACATTATATTAAACATACCGTCGTACAAGCCGGTGCCTGGCGCAAAAGGGGGTCCTGCTACAGAATACAGTGAATCAGCCGGCGGTTGTCGAGAACCCCGATCCCCCTGCCGTGCAAACAGTGTCAGAAGTGACACGTCCTCGCCACCGTCATCATCTGGCGGTGGCGGTGGTTGTGGCGGCGGAGGTAGTGGTGGTAGCAAACATAACAATTCAATCAATATGCGTGAAGTTATCGCTAAGAGCATAACACATAAATTTCAAACATCGTCATCCGACACATTGTTACCACCTCCAATACCGGCCGTCGAATCATTCGCCCGGGCGTACCAGCAATACCAACAACAACAACAACACCATCATCAGCCAGGTATGTCTAACGCAGCTGCTGCTGCTGCAGCGGCTGCCGCCGCCGTATTCGGTGTAGGTAACGCTATAGCCAGGAACCACAACAATAATAATTTATTGGAAGACTGCCGAAAACGGGTGCCAACGCCGACCAAGCTTACTTCACTGTCATCTTCACCTAGCTGTGGTATCGGAAGTGGAGGTGGATTTCATGCTGGGGGTTCGTCATCGTCTTCGTCCAATTCTGCGGCGGCGGCGGCTGCGGCAGCAGCTGCAGCAGCTGCTGCTGGTGGCAAAGGCACGAGACCAAAACGAGGAAAGTATCGGAATTACGATCGAGATAGTTTATTGGAAGCCGTGAGAGCAGTGCAACGTGGTGAAATGAGCGTGCATCGTGCCGGTTCCTATTATGGAGTTCCACACTCCACTCTCGAGTACAAGGTTAAGGAAAGGCATTTAATGCGACCCAGAAAACGCGAGCCCAAGAATCCGCCGTCCACTTCGGTGTCAGTGGCACCTGTTGAACCACTGGATCGAAAGAAGTCATCATCCGAACTATCGTCATCGTCGTTGTTGCCGTCAGTCCGAACTGTTGTCGACAGTAATATAAAAACACCATCGTCAGGCTCATCGCTTGCTGTGGGCTCCGTTAAATTGCCTGCACATGTATTTCCATCACAACAACCATCGCCACTACAACACCAGGCACCAGTTAATGGTCTAAAAATGTTCGATCCCGCAAACCCATACCAGCCATCGTTTCCGTTCTGGGGTCCGAGCCCATTCATGCCTATTGATTTCCAACGGAATCCAGTAGCGTTCACGTCCTCACTATCGATGATGCAACGTATCCAGACCGAATCTCGATTACACCATCAACACCACATGCAGCAACAGGGAACTGGCAGCGGTGGTGGGTCGATTGCCAGCCTGGGGAAAAACGCACGAGAGGTGGCCGAAAGCTTGTACGACGGAACGGACAATGGTAGCTTCCTGGACGGTATAATAAGGTCTAGCCTGGAAACCGGGCTAAAGTCAGCGGCTGCCATGGCTGCTGTCCAAGCAGCCGCCAAAAGAGGCGGCGATTGCGATGGTGATGACGAAGACGACGACAATGGTGGCAACCGTGACAACACGGAACACGCAAGACATTTGCAAGACAATCGTCGTTCACCACGTAGAGACGACGACAGTAGCTGTGGCCAACCGGAAGATGGACGTGCCACGTCACCAAGGTCGTGTAGAGATTCGGCCACGGATAGCGACGTGGACGGTGAGAAACCGCTGCAAAGCCCTGAGTCATCGCCATCCAAACTGGACGATGAACCCATGATGATGACTATCGACGATTCCAAACGTGGAGCAACCGTCCACGCTTCTTCCGACGACATGTCTGAAACAGAAAATGATGGCCAGTAGTTATATAACTATTTAATTCTGTGTATAGTAACAGCACTGTTTTATCTAAGGTAAAAATTAAAAAAAATATTCATATTAATATTGAATTTATTAAATTCATTTAATAAAAAATGAATAAAATTTCATTTTTGTTTATATTTTAAACAATTGGGAACAATTCGAATAAGTAGATTTACTCATACATATAATATGTATAAAATGTATAATAAATAGTATTTGCCAGTGTGTTTGTGTGCGTGTATAGTTTTTGTACAGAATTTTTGAGGCGTATATTATATAAATGAATATTATAAGTTATGTTTGTTTTGGGTACGTTTTTGATACGAAATTTTTTATTATTATTATTATTTTAATCGGTTATAGTGCAATTTTTACGTAGAATTTAATATTTACCATAAATTGTTTTTAAACAGCGCCTTTGTGATAAAAAAAAAAAAAAAAAAAAAAATTGTTTATATTCGTTGTGTTTCTTCTTTTCTAATTTTAAAAAAACGTTGTTTTTTCTTTTCAAATTAATAAAAAATTATTATATAATATTATAATATATATATCTATAAATATCTGATTATTGCTTTGCGTAAATTCGATTGCACTATACCACTATTATATTACGTTTAAAAATTTAAATTTACGAATTTTTTATGTAAATGCCCATTATTATAATAAATTATAATGTACGTAATATACATTTTACTAATATATATCGTTATTTTATTATTGTATTTTGATGTAATAATATTAGTTATTACGCTCTGAATATTATGCCGTACCTATATATATATATAATATATAATATAATATATATATAATATATTTATTATGATATTTTATCCGAAAATTATTGATTATCGCTATACGGACCAGAAGGATTTAATTTAATTTTAACAATATTATAATTACGCATTTTATTATATAGAAAAACCGCATGGAAATGTTTGTGCCATAAAAATATGAATAGTAATATATATGTGTACTGAGATATTTGATGGTCAAGCCCTTCGATACGGATATATTATATTTTTTTTTATTATTATTATTATTTGATTAGGTTTTAATCGCGTGTTCCATGCACGAACAAAAACATTTTAACTTATTAAATTTTATCGTTTGAAGTACGTAAGAATATTCTTTTTTTTTTTTTAAACACATATATGGATATTATTATAATATATAAATTATTTCTTTATTGTATATATATTTAATTGAAATTGAATAATTATTAAGACTATTTTTATTTATATTATTGTTCCTTTTAAAATGTATTGAGGAAATCTAAAACTTACTTAATGAGCAAACGTTTAAAAAAAAACTAGTGTTCGATAAATATCACATAAAAGTCTGTAATTTTGTTTTCAATATTATTATATTTTTTTTGTTTATTTTACTTTTTTTTTAAGAAAACACTAATCATATCATTATGACATTATAGCGTTGTAGCGTTTGTTTTTATATTTATTCTATTTTTTTTTTTTTTTTTAATTAATAGAGAAATGTTATATTATGCTTTGATTATACTCAAATTTATTGCAGTCAAATCTTAGTAAGAAAAATGATAAAATCGATTTGCATTCCAATATAACCAATAACACAAAAATTTATAATTTGCATCTTTCCTGAAATTTTTTGAACTAAAAGACAGTCCAATCATTCCATAAAAATAAAAAATATATTTATACACATTATTCACTTGCAGTGTTATTAGGTATCTTAAATTTGTATAATTTTATCAAATGTGGGCTGGGTATAACAAGAGCGTTATGGAACTTATGGATTTAACGTTGTATATTGTTATTGATATTATAAAATAATCAAATAATTTGTGTTCATTGAAAAAAACGTATTTTTAATATATTGGCTATAATAATTATTTTATAGTCTGTATTAAAATATATTGTTTTACCATGTTTTTTATTATTATTATTATTATTATTATTATTATTTAAGTCTCTGAAAATCATATAATTATATTTATATACATTATACTATTATGTAGTCCTAACGTATAAATGAAATTATGTGTACTTCACGATGAAACAAGTTATTTTTTCTAATTTGTCTACCCTTACGTTTTTAGCTATATTATTTTTTAATATTATTATGATTATTATTATTATTATTATTATTATTATTATTATTTTTATTATTATTATTATTATTATTATTATTATTGGTATATTTAATATTATACCGTTGAATTATCGTTCATTTTACTCTGTACAAAAATATTATTTTTTAATAATAATACAAACTTCTTTGAGGTCAATTTTTGTACTAATAAAATTGTTCTTTTTTATGGTCATTATTTTATTTATTTATTATCATTTTATTGATATTTGATATTATTCTGTTATTCCTACGTCATGTTTACAACACATACACATACTCACATAATATATACTATATACATATAAATAATAATAAAAAAAACTCGAATTATAATTTCAAGTAAATCTGTACGTTTACATTAATATACAAATTATTGTATCGCAAAGATAAACCCATTTATCATCTTTAGGTATATTTAAAGAAAAAAATAAGTGCGAGTATAACGATATTTATTTTTATTTTTTCTCCTTAGCCATTATAGTGTTATAAAATTAAATCAAAATAGTGTATTATAGATTTATGGAGGGTCTTAAACTGGATACAAAAACTGTAGTCAATATATTATTATATTTACATGCATAATTAAAACATTTATACACCACAATACTATTTTTTAACTATAATTTTATTAATATAATAATACACTATCTAAACAACCTAACAATTAATAATAACTGAAATTAGTACATGATTTTTAGTTGATCTGAATGATCTGAATAAACGTTTGCGTTTCTTATAAATATCAATTCTTCATTTTAATTCTATAGAATATTATAAATATATTTATACACTATACAGAGTGATCAGAATTTCGCAATAAAATTAAATGGTAGAATTTGCATACGATTTCGATGTTATATTTTTGTAACCTAAAGTTCTGATTGTCCTTTGTATATATTATTAACTATATTTTTAATCTTATTTTATAGATTATATTGATACAAAAACATAATTCGTAAGAAAAATTACTATATATTAAAATATAATGTCCTTGATAATCAAAGCAAAAGGACGAAAAGAATAAGCACAACGTATTATGCGTGGTATAAATAGTACCTACTTAATATAATATTACATTTTTTTTTTTTTTTTTACTTATTCATTAAAAGCTCACGCTACAAACATGATATGAATAACAAAAAAAAAACCATTTTATCTGTACGAATTAATTTTAATAACTGTTCGGAACAGCAATAACCGATCATAATTTATATTTGATAATATATTATTTTTATCGAATACATAATATGTATAACTAAACGCATGTAATTCTTGTAAACAAAGACTTTTAGAATATAATTAAATAAATAATAATACTTTATCATTAAATACCTATAATAGTAACATTAACTTTTGAAATAAGTTTTGAATTAACTATTTCGAATGCAGATCGTAATATTTAGTAGGTACCTCATTGTAATATGGTAGGTATTTCAAAAACAGATACCTTTTAAATTTATAATAAAATTGTTTTTAATTTAAAATAATTTATATAATAAAAAAAATGTTTTATTGATTTTAAAAACATAGGATTTTTGTACACATAATTCTTAATATTCATTGTTTTGTAATATGAAAAAATAAATTATTCCTGCTAAATATTTTTATCTGAGAGGATCAATAAGGAATAAGGTCCTTCATTCAGAAGACACTTCCTTCCAAAATTTCTTTAATCTTTTATTGAAACCCAAATTTCATAACTTATATTAAATATTCACTTAAATAATTACATATTTAATTAAATAATATGTTTATATAATATATATAATTTATTCAAATGTCGCCATCGTCGAAAATAAATCTATATTATATAAATCTTTCATTGTTCGTGCTTATGCTATAAACTATAATTATTTAAATTTTATTGTTTCAATATGTTTAAGGAAGTGTGAATAATCTAAAATTCTTCAGTACTACAAAATAGCGAGACAACACTGGTAAAATGTTTTTCGATTTTACCAATAAATCCCTAGTTATATAGTGACCCTCTTTAATAAAATATATTCCTATAATATACGAGGGGAAATGACTCGTCGTCGAGACGTCGATAAAAATGTAGGATAGTTGGTTACTGGATGACTGGGAGGAAGAAGGAATATATTACATATATACAAACTTCACTTATTGTACATACATGAGCCATTTGCTCTATATATTTATCGTCGTGTTCATTCGGACGATATATTTCGTCCAATATTTGTGTAAATCTAATGATTATAATTATTGATAATTATTAATACTATATAGGTATGTTGAAAATTTACAGAGATATAGCGGAGATAATTATAATATGTGATTCTGACATTTTGTTTCATATGTTTTTAAAGTTTTTTTTTTTTTTTTTTGCTATATATTTTAATTTTTTATTTTTATATAATACCCATAACACAGTATTATTAAAATATTAAACATACTATTTTACAAACTAATTAGATATAATAATTTATTAATAATATTATTTTATAATTACATTTTTCTTTTTAATTATTATTAAAATTGAATATTTAATAGTTCAATACTATTATAATTAATAATGATATTATATTTTAAATTTTAAATTTTCGACGTAAACTATATTTTCTGGCGATACTCATCTAACGATATTCGGCTTGTACCTATAATATAATATAACATTATATAGATTTATAGATTTATAGATACGATGGTAGTATATTTCACAATCAATTTTAAATTTAAAGGAGCAAAACATGGTGTAATATATATATGTACATAGAAATGTATAGTAATATCGAGTTTTGAATTTTTAAATGAAATATAATATGTAAATCGTACATACAGGGTGGTTATAAATAGTATAACCTGGCAATTCCTTCCCCCCTGATTTTGAAGTGTAAGATTAATATAATAATATTATTATAAATAATATAAAATAAAAAAAACCACTTTGTATAATGAACTTAAAATATGTTATAAGTATCTTATACGATATAAATGATTATTATTCAACACAGTTTTAGTGGATAAATGTACACGCTACAGTGAGGATGGCAAGTGTATGAAGATAACGAAGGAATTATTATATACGCTGTATTCTGTATAATATTATATTATAAATTATTATAAGCAAAATCGCATAAATCGGTTTTAATCGCGTTCTGCGGCTATAAAAATATAGTAAAATATTCGATGCGAGCGAACTATATTCATGTTTTTTCATCGTCTGCGTCAAAATATTGTCTTGTTATATATGTACTTGGATATTATTATAAAAGAGTAAAGGACACGTCAATCGCATGATGTGCAGTGTGCGGATGCTGTATTGGCTATGACCTATGACGGAAGATCCGAAGATTTGATTTAACAGTAGATTATAATATATAAATATATATTTTATATGTGTATATTATACAGACCCATATTGGAAAATCCAAAAGTGATTGCTCTCTCGAATACCTCTTTTTATTATTATTTCATATTTTACGTATTATGAAATTTCATTTTTCCGGCCTGCGGAAAGAGCCCGGGATCAAGTGATGGGCATGAAAATATATTAAATATATATACAGGACGATCAAAATATTATTAGTTATTAATTTATTATACTTTTACGATATATAACGGAGATTAAATACATTCATCATTGGAAACATATCAAAATATAATAAAAAAAACATACCTACGTAAAATGTATTTTATATTTTTCTGTTTTTTTCTTCTTTTTTACATGAAATCCTATATTCGTTTATTTATCTTGTATAAAAATACAAGATATAATACATAAATTCATTCACTATCATAATAATATATAACACGAACATATAAATTGACAATTACAACATTAAAACAATTTTCGATTAACATAGTTATCTATACTGAAATTAATGGCATAAAACTCTAAAAGTTAATTCTGCGCATATTACAAAAAATATTCTAATATATAACATTTACATTACATATAAAAGTTGAATAGGTATTGAAAAGTATTTTAAAAGTTGATAATATTAATAATACAATAAAACATTTTCATTTATAGAATTCTAATAATTCTATAAAAAAAAATATATTGTGCTAGCAATTTAAAATTAATTTTGTATTCATACATTTATATATTTATAAATTTATAATTTAATTATAATAATTTAGATATTTCGACCAGTCGCCATTTTTAATATATATTATATTGTATACATAAAGTGTGTTTTACACACTAAAAGTCTTCATAACACTCGTATACATATAGGTACAGACGTACAGTACTACAGTGATACACAATACACATATACTAGGAAAATCACAGAGTTTAAAATATTGTACACAATAATTTTTGAAAATAAGAATAATAAATTATTATGTTCCATTGTTTAAACTTTAAAGGATATTAAAATGGTAGTAAAAATTTATACTCGTATATTTTAAATCGTTTTTAACTTATAAAAATATTACCATTTTAAGTATATATGAAAATGCCAAATAATAACAATATTATAATATAATATAAATATTACCACGTAATATAAATAAATATATTATGTACCTAATAATATTTAAATTATATTTTATTATACTCAATTAACAGTAGGTATAAATTTAAAATTGTGTGCAAATATAATATAATATATTGTGTATTATTATAAACTGCGAAATGCATATTTTCGTGTTTATCACGACGTTCGTGCCATTACATTTTCCTAAACGTATATTATTATATTAATAAAATATTTATTTCGCATGGTCATAATGTGATTATATGTACATAATAAATAAACATTCGCGTAACATATATTACGATACTTGCTTATAACACGCATGTATTACCAGAATTAACTTAATAACAAGAATGTGGTCGAAAAACGTAATAATATTTATTTAAAAAAAGAACGCGAACGTGTATCGTGTGATATAAATAATACGTATTTTATTATATATAAATTTGCATTAATCGCTTAGAAATTATATAATCCATATTATTATAATAATGTAAATTCATATTTTAATTGCATTTAAGTACGCATTTACAAAATATCATACTACGTACCTACAGCAATATTATATCATATAAAGTCGTTAGGTATTATATTATATTTAAATAAAATATTAAATTACCTTATATACCAGAAATTTAACGGTATTTTAAAGAAAATGACCCAAATACTTTCGTATCTATGCATCGTGACCATAATATATAATATATACACTTCAATATACAAATAAAAGCTATTTTTATAATAATAAAAAAAACTATACACCCTTCAAGAAAATTCTAAACTCGTAGTGACGTTGATTAATTTTAAACAATTAAAATAGACATTATAATTCATGTATATTATAAATGTAAAACGAATTGTATTATATAATTATATAGATTTCTTCTTTATCATAAATTATTAAAAATTACTGTTTTAAAATGCGCCCGATCTAATTATGTATCTTTACCGCATATATGTTTATACCTAATATTATATTATGCGGTTTAAACCTTAAGGTTTAACTGATTAATGTTATAAATATTTATATTAAGGTATATATAGGATCGTGGCTTATAAATTATAATATATATTTTAAAGTAAACTATATGTTGCCGAAACCGTGGTATATTATTTTAACAAGGACTCTCTATATATATATAATATATAATCATAAAAGAAACGATAATTTTTACAGGGAAATTCAATCAACCGTTTTTAGGTTTTAGTGTTTTATTTTAGCTCTTAGGTATTTTAGTCTATAATACAAATCATCCCGTCGTTTTTCATCCGTTTGCCGTGAGTATATTATATTAATATAATATAAGACCAGCGGTCAATTTATTTATTTATTATTCAACGAAACGATCAAACGATATATAGAATATTATGTTGTACTTGTGTGGCAGCTCTTGGTTCCATTCCAATGAAATATGTATTCGATATTTCGATCGGATATAATATTTGTACGTATAAGTTATTTATAAATAATTATAAATTTATAAGTATGTATAATAATATTATAAACAATATTTTGTGCAGCAAACGAACATAATATAAATATGTCTATGCAATACGCACATTGACTTGATTTATCGTGTACGTTATACTTACGCCATATAGTATACTTCTACGGGATATACGACAATTACTGCAGATCGCACGAAAATTAATCGTACGTAACAATTCATTAAATATTTTATTATAGTTTAGTTATCTTCTAGGCATTGTCCATAATTTACATCTACAAATTTAAATTATATTTTATAGGTATATTATAATTTTTTTTATTTTTACAATTATACATTTATATTTCCCATATTATATTGTATCAAATATATTTTTTATTTTAAAACGCCTTATTTTTTTTATAAATATCAAATAATTATAAAATATATTAATTTATTAAATTATATTATATTTTAAATTGAAAACGATTCTTTTTATCTGCGATCAATTGTCGCAGTGTATATATGCAAGGTATGAGATTTTTTGCTAAATCGAGCAAGTGTTCACTGTTCATGTAATCATATGAAGAATAATTTTGAAAAACACGGTGCTAATATTCTTGAATATTATTTTAAAGATATATCCGCGATAATAATATAGTTTTCCCGTTTTCCGTGATAGATAAAGTACTCGTTTGAAGCTCATTGCGAGTTAAAAATTAAACGAGTTTTAATTTTCGCCACATTTAAATCATTATGCATCAAAATATACAATATTAAATGTACAGTATAATAAAGTAAGGTGCCTATATATAATACATATTAATATTCGAGGACATAAGATTTAAAGATATGAATGATTTATACAAAATTTTAATTTTGACGACTGGTGAATATATAAATTATTAGAAATATAATAATAGGGATACCAGATTTCAAAATAAAAAAATACGGGAAAAAACACATCATAATATAGAACAGACAAATTTAACTCTTACAATATTATTATACCTAATATTAAAATAAACCTACGCTTATATATATATATATACATTATACATAGATTGTTTGATGATAAATATAATCCTGCTAACTCGTAATAATAACTCGTCACGATAAATCTTAATAATTATCCTCACTAATATTGTATTTATTACAATATACCTACTCTTGATATATTTTTTATCAAATATCATAATAATACTCGTATATAAATAATCAAATAGTATGTATACCTCTGAGTAAATAACACAGAATACTGCTCGTATTCTAAACTAAGTTGGTAGGTACCTAGGTGAAATGTTAATCGATAAGTATAATAATAACAACGTCTGTCTTCGTGAGTTCAGTCTTATTTTTACAAAATATAAATATCTCAACTTAAATAATATTATTTTCATACGTATAATTTATAATTATCAGGATTAGATATAAGATAATAATAATATTAATATATAAACATTATTATAAAAAATTTGTATTAAAAATATTAAATATAAAATAGATAGGTAGGTACCTATATATGTAGTATAAACATACTTCAGTTACGTCATACGTAGGTGGATAAATTATTATATTTCTATATAGTTGCGTATAATATACACCTGTAATCTGTATAATATATACATCACTATCATTATTAATGAGTTAATGACATATATGAAGATGTTTAATTAGACTAATTAAATTGTCATCGTCGAGCAATAATTAATTGTGCCCTTCCGAGTTCCGATGCGTCACACCACCGTGATAAAACATTTTTCGTTCGCTATCCTATAGCATACTTACGCACAACATAGTGCTGTGTGACAATTAGTTTTGTTTCTAACTTTTGTTGTTGCTTTCAACATTGTGTAAATTTATATAAAAAGAATATTCCATTTTTTTGTGACCATATTTGAAAAAATAAAATACAGGACAAAAATATAAAAGCAAGGGAAAGAATACTGGTGTGGAAGGGATACAGATGTAGAGAGGATAGTGTTGAATTTTGATTAACATTTGAATGCAACGTTAAATTTGTGAAAACGATTTTGAGTGAAGTTCATCACTTCATCAGATAATATATGTACCGATTATTGAATACAATTTGTATATTTATCTGTCTCTACGTTCAATTTAAACAATTTATCATAAAACTCCTAAATGAGTCGCGAAAAACTAAATACTCCATCTGACAGTACTTCACTCAAAATCGTTTTCACGAATGTAATGATTTATCATTGCATTCAAATTGTAATCAAAATTCAACTCTATCCTCTTTACACCTGTATCACTTCCACACCAGTATGGGACAGTATACCTTCCCTTGCTTTTATAAAATTACGAATCTTACCAGTTATGTCTAACGTCTAACCTATTATTAATTAAAAACTGTGATCACATTTCACCGAAAATTTTGTTTTCTTAGTCTCTAGTCTCATCTCAGTGATACGCATAACGCATTCTGTGCGATTATTAAAATATTATAATTATATCCTTATAGAGTATAGATACTGACATCTGTGTAGTGTTTATATCGATATTTATATTATATACGATATACCTATATATATATATATATATTTAATTATTATTAAAAAATATTTTAAAATTTAAAGAATAATTATTATGAAAATATAAACATTAAACATAGTATGAAGATAAGATGAAAAATAATTCTGTGGTACCTACCTATACTATATACTATACCTATTAGGTAATAGGTACTAAAAATGGTAAGGATTTAAAGAATTCATTTTGTGATGAAGGTTTTAGTTACCTATTAGTTATTACATATTTAATTATTATAAAGTTTTAATGTCTTACTAAAATTTACCTGTAATATTTAAAATTTTCAATATATTAAAAATAAGACTTATAAATAGATATAATATATGTATAGTTTATACATATATAAAATAATACCATTATTGTTTTATATGATATTATGAGGTGAATGAAAACAACAAATACCTAAAAATAATGTATATGATTTAATTGTAATTGTATAGTACGAAAAAAAATATGTTTTAACCTCTGCCTACCCTAGCCCATAATACCTGAATACCTAAATGTAAAAAATCAATGTTCTAAATAATAAATATAATATACTTACAGTTACAGTCATTTTTAAAATATTCGATGAATACTTTTTATGTATTTTTCTCAAAAGAATGGTCAACTGACTAAGGGATAACAAAAGGTTATAAAAATTCAAAGTTGTATACTTATAATTACCAAGTCAATTGATTGAACATCAAAAAATTCCACGGGTAACATATAAAATAATAATGAATTAACAAATTTAAACCAATTTTAATAATTCAAATCCATTAAAGTAGTCATAACTCACAACATTTATATAGAATATTTAAATTATATTAGTTATTAGTTTATTATAAACTATTTACTATTATGGCTCAACTTTAATATAATAATGCCCGACGCGTCTCAATCACAAAGACACATTTAATCATCGTAATTCACAATGTGAATAAAAGTATAAAGGTAATAAAATATTATGTTTATGTTATAAAATAAATTCTAAGGAACAATTAACTAGCAGCAAAAATTATGGTGCTTATCTAATGTACATACCTGTAGTATTTCGTTTAAATTTATTTTTGTAAAAAATAAAAATGAATTTACATAAAAATTGATTATAAAGCTATTATAAAAGCAAATACAATAGTATATTATACTAAGGTACCTAGCGTAAAGTTTATTTTAATTGTTGAAATTTAAATTAACTTATTGGTCATTTCCTAATAATTAATTTCATAAATTAAGAGTTACATTATATTAAATTTCAATTTATTAAAAATTAATTTTTAATTAATTTAATTAATGCTATTTTTTTATTTATTGCATAATATTCAATATTAAAATCAAGTTGTAAATAAACGTTTGAATAAAAATTAGAATCATATTAATTTTAAAAAGAAGTAAAATGAAAATAATTTAATGTCAATTTTCTTTAAATTAACAATTAAAATACTATATCAAAATTAATTCTATATAATATAACAATTAATAATAAACACAATAATAATTCAAAGAAATTAAACACAACTTTTAAATTATGAAATAAAACACAAAATATTTGGTAAATATTATATTTTTAATATTTTTATCAGGCTAAAATTAATAAATCTAAACATTTAAAAATATTACCCAACTAATTAAATAATTTTTTACTATAAGTATGACTACAAGTTTATATATAAAACGATTAAACTATAAAATAGTTAAAATAAATAGGTATGACATATGTTATTTTGTACAAATTAGATTAAAAATATTTACAATAAGTTTATCTTAAAAATGAATCATAAAAAAATAACACTGTAAATTAATTAAATAATGTATTTTTTCTAGAAATACAATTTAAAAGAAAGGACAACATAATAAAACCAGGTAAAACCAACACTGGATTTAAGTTATTAACTATTATAAAGATAATAAAACAATAATTGTTACATGAATAAAACGCAAAATAAAGTTGTTATCAGTATTATTTCTCATTTTAAATTACTTTCATAACAATTAGTTTGAGCTTTTAGTTTAAAATTATAGTGCGATTGAAGTAAACTACACTGTACATATATAATTACATCAAAAAATTACATAATTTATTTGTTTGAAATCCGTTGTACTTGTTTTCTATGAGAATGCCTATATTTGATCACATATGCTTCAATAAGACTATGTATTTTCTGTGGATTAATTTCACCACTCTTGTTGTGACAGATCTAGATATTAAATATTATTATTTAATAATTTTTGTTCACTATTTGTACATATATTTAATACATAAAGTAATTCAGATAAAATAGATATAAATACAAGATAAAAGGAGTTACCCAAGTATTACTTCTATTTTATTTTAAGAAAGAGTAAATCTTTAAACTAGTTCTTTTTAAAGAGTTTTAGGTTTATTTTTTAGACTTTGTACAATGATAAGAAGGAAAAACTAGTTACAAAGAAAATTATCATATTATAATCATAAAAATTTTAAATTATTATAGATTTTTTATACCTTAAAAATTTAAGTTTCAATAAAAAAAAAAGTAGAAAAAATATAAAAGTAGAAGATCTCTTTTTAATTATTATAATACATATTTCTGCTACAATATCTAACTTACTTTTGGCACAGCTTTCCGCATGATATCTTTATACTGCTCTTTTGTAATATGTTTTTTATTGTAGTGAGGCTTTAATACATGTTTCACTTCTTCAATAACACGTTCTTGTCTATTTAGCTTTTCTAAGAACTAATACATAACAAATTGATTAAATATATTATATATTTACAAACAAATAGTTTTATACAAAATTGTTTAAAAAATTTCAGAAACAAATTAACTATAAAATTAATATTATAATATATAGGTAGTATATATTATAATTAGGGCTGGGATTTTAATTTTTAAAAAGCCTCAAAAAATGCCCTTAAAAAATGCATTAAAATTATATTTATTATAGCTTAAAAATTGGAAAAATTTTTTTAATTATATTACATTGTGTATTTTTTTGGTTTTTTTTTTTAATAGTATATTGTACGCTGTTACTTGTACAGTTCTGTTTTACTTCTGGTTTATTAATCATTCATTCTAAAATAATTAAAAAAAAAAAAAAAAAAATGTTTATATTTTAACTTGTTTTTGCTGGTTTTTTATTACTAACCTGTACAATAATACATAATAGATTAATAGGTATATAATGGCTATAATTTTCGAGGAAAAACCTAGCTATGATAAAAAAATTTTCGACGATACTATAAAAAAGTATATTATATATTTTGTATATATAATTTAATATTCGTCCCGTCGGTAGTTTGCGAAGGTCTATTGTGAATCGCAACAACTTTTGTTCATTTTATGAAGAAATTGTGAAAAATGCTCTAAAAACATCAAAAAATGCCCTAAAAATGCATTTAAGTTTAATTTTGTCAAAAAATGCAAAAAAAATTACTTTAAAATAATCAATATCACCCAAAACACATTTTATACATACGGACCAACGTTTCAAAACACCAGAAAAAAAGATGCATTTGCATCAAAATCCCAGCCCTAATTATAATTCATTAAAATAATTGATTACCAATTTCTATTGTATAATTAAAAACTATTACCTTATTCTTGGATTCTAATTCAACAGCTGATCCAGGTAGATCATCTACACTATCATCATTGATAATATTTTGGTTAGAATCTAAAATATAAATTAACTGGTAAAATATTATACATTTAATATCGTTTTTATATACATACGTTTAGATTTGGAAAATTTAGGTGGTCTTAAATTTTTAATTTTTGGAATACTATCAAAAATATTTGATGTTTTGGATCGTGGTAATATACTAAGCAAAGTATCTAATTTACTTCTGGCTTCATTCTTGTTTTGTATATGTGAAGTAATAGATATAACATTCTTGGTTGGAGGAACAGGAGGACTGTCTGGTGATGAACCTTTCATCTCATCAACAAAACCTTCACCAGGGGAATATGGTGAATCAGCACCATTATCAAATTCTGTAGTTTGACTATCATCATTATCATCTAAATTTATTATTTCATCTGTATTAGTAGATGTAGGTTGTGGTGGTACAGGACTAGGAGTTTTGACCACTATTGGACTAGTAAAAAGTGTTGCATTTGTAACATTAGTGGTAATCTTCTCAGGAGATTTATCAGATTGAGTAGAACTTTGGGACTCTAAAAATGGAGGGGTAATAACTTTTGTTGTAATTTGAGGTGAAGTAGATGATTGGCTATCAGTTGTTTTATTTTCTTCGAGAGGTTGAGCAGATGCATCAATATGATTGTCATTATTAACATTATCATTGTCATCATCATCTTCTTCGTCATCATCTTCAAACATATCAATTCTGGGAGGTGGACTTGGTGAATTAGACTTGGTTGGTTCAAAAGGATCATATGCTGTCTCACTAATAACTGTATCTACAGATCGAGGCGGTTCTGGTGGTGTATTAGGACCTCGAACACGCCCATCATGAGATTGAGTATGATCTTCGTCTTGACTTATGAATTCACAACTATTATTGGATATATTATCAGGTTTAGAGATAGTATTTACTGGTTCTGGCGGAGTTTTTGGTCCTCCTATCATAACTGTTGGTATTGTTTGTGTACTATTTTCATTTTTCTCCACTGGCTTTTGTTCAGTGGTAACATTTTCTTTTGATTTTTCTGGGCTAATATCTTTTTTAGCTACAGATTTTGTCACTTGTTTGTCTTCATCACTATCTGTTAAAACAATTATAGATTTAGGAGACATCTCTATTTCTTTAAATGGAGATGTATTTAAATCTATAATAGCAACCGGTTTAGCATTCATAACTTCTATGGTTCTTGAAATTTTCTTACGATTTTGCCATTTTTGATTTTGACTTTTTTTTGTAGAAGTTTTTTGATTTGCCGAAGTAGTATCTGGTACAGCCACTGTATTAGCATTTTTTGATTTTTTAGAGGACACAATTGGGGTATTTTCTTGCCGTTTACGTTTTGAAGGCTCTTGAAGTGTTTGTTCAGTCACTGTGTCTTTATTAAAGTTAACACTAACCAATATATTATCTCCAGAAGCAAATACTTCTTTAACAGGAGGAACAGCTATCTGACGAGTAGAATGTCGCTTGGAAAGCTTAGATTTTTTTGTGTTGTCGTTTTTCACAATTACTGTTAAGTTATTTAATGCAATGTTATCATTATATTCTGAAAACTCTTGATCCCTAGTTGAATAATTCATGTCCATATCTGTTGTATGACGTGTATAAATAGGTGATGGTGTACGTGATATATCAGTATGTGACCATGGGCTATCATGATCTCTAGGTGATTTCCAAGCTGGTAATCCATGAGATCCTGATCTAGGAGATAAAGATGAATATTGACAATCTTTTGTTTTTTTCTTGATTTTCCTTTTTAATGTTTTATCGTTCTTTAATAATTTTCTTTCATAATCTTTTTCAATTTTTGAATATATACTTGTTTTTTCTTTTGATTTTTTAGCTCTGCGTTTTGACAAGGGAGATATTTCACGCTCATCATATAAATCTGGAGAACGATAACGATCTTTTGTATTGACTTGTGATTTATCATATTTATTCAAATGTTTAGGGCTTCTTGATCGATGTCTACTCCTAGACCGGTACCTGCTTCTAGAACGGTGTCGAATTTTAGATTCACTACGATATCGACTTCTTGAGCGTTTACGACTTCTTGTTCTACCAGGTGAAATAGATTGCCTTCTTTGTTTAGAACGACTTCTTTTGCGTCTTTTTCGTCGATTTCGATCTTTAGAATCAGAATCACTTTGGCTAGATTTTGATAAATCTCGTCCGAACTTATCTTTTTTACGTCTAGGTCTATCTTCAAGTACTCTTCGGACATCATACAACTCTATTTCTTTCCTCTTTTGCTTTTTTTCCTTTGGATTGTTTTCTTCAACTGCCTTTTCTTTTTCTTTTTCTTTTCCCTTTCCATATCGGTAGTTTCTATCTTTAGAATTTTTAGATAATTTTTTCCATGATACACTATCCTTATCAGATTCTTTTTCTTTATTCTTATTTTTGCTGTCTTTTTCTTTATTTTCCTTAAGTATACTTGAATTGTTTTTACCATTGGACAATTTATCTTTCTTTTGACTACTACTAGACTTATCTTTTTGATCTGTTATTCTTTTCTTTTCTTCTTCAGAATCTGAGATTGGATCAAAATTTAAATTATTACTATCTTTATGTTGATCATTATCTGAGCTATTTAATGTTGCGCACGAAATTTCAGATGTAGCTCCTCCAACTAAACTTAAGTTTTCTTTGTCTACTCCTAACTCATCACTTGGTTCATTTAAATCTTTATGATCAATAACTATTATATCTGAATGTACATTTTTTATGGCTATTTGACTTTCACATTCTATGTCCGAATGATTCTTATGAATTGTATTATTCTCTTCATGATCAGAATTGGATGTACTACATTTATTATCAGAATTTTTTAATTTACCTTCTTTATGTTTTATTACAGAATTATTTTCAATTACAGTATTTTCTAAACATTCATCCAAGTATTCGTCTTCAGATTTAATACTATTTTCTCCGCGTTCAGATGTGTCATCTTTTTCTGGACTAATAGGTGGCATTGGAATATACTGTAATTCAGCTTCTCTGCTCAATTCATTAATTTCAACCTCCTTATGTTCTAAAAAAGGTCCATATTCTTTAGGTGAACTAGATATTTTAAGACTAGCAGTTGAATACAATGATATATTTGGACAATCATCATTAGTGTCTTTTTCATCTTCTTCAGAAGACATACCTTCATCATCTGGGGTCAAAATATTATTACGATTATTAGAAACTGAAATAATTGGTAATATTCTGTTTTCTACTTGTTCCATGTAACCACCATAGGTGGGCGATTGCATATACGCAGTCCCTGTTGGTTTACTCACTACTGTATCTATTTCTTCATCGTTGTCACTAACATTTTCTGGATCATAGTAATCTTTATCATCGATTATAAGATTATCAGTATCATCCTCATCTAAATTTATACCCAGCAATAAAGCTGGTGGTTCAGGTGGAGGTTCAAGCGCTTTAAATGTTTCTTCTTTTTGAGTACTTGGACCGCTTTCTTCTTCTACATTATATTCTGTAGTAACAATTTTTGGAGGGGTCTGTGGTTGTTTTCTTTCACCCATTTTTGTAACATTCATACGAAATTTAATAGGACCAGTATTTCTAAAAGGAAAAGGATTTACTGGTTGATTTTCACTAAAATCGTGTGTATTAGTCAACTGAGATTCTTCATATGAACTTGCATTTCCTGTGTCAGAGTATGATTTGTCATTGTTACTAGTATAGCTTCTATTCTTATTACGATTAGATGAATAATTGTTAACATTGTCAGAGTTTCTATCGGGTCTATGATCAGAATACATAGGTGTTTGAGTAATGTGTTTATCAATATTTGACTTTTCATTTTTAGGAAGTTTCATTTTATACTGTTTTTCTTGTACATTCAAAATATTTTCCAAAATATTAATTGAATCAATGTTATGTGATATGTTTATATTTCTATTAACTGGACGACGTAAGATCTCACTAATTTCTTTGCGAGAAACCAAATCAGAAGTTGAAATACGTATTCGAGACATTGTTAACATATGTAAAGGTCCATCACCACCAATTTCATGTTCATCTTCAGATCTAAATAATGAATAAATTAATATAATCATATTAATAAAATTCAAAAATTTCAAATACATACTCTACAGAAACATAATCAAGTTCATGACGATTTCCAAATATACTTAATGATGTATGATCTACAAAACTTGATGAAGTACCCAATGAGCTATTATTATCAAAATTATGTTTACTTGATTTTGATGAACATCCTAATCTTTCAGCCAATTGTACATTCTTTTTCCTAACCATTTTTTTCTTCTTAAAATGAAAAATTTAACATTAATATAAATATATTAACAAATATTCATGTAAAACAAATTAGTTATTTACCTTTTTACACCGTCTTTTAATACAGATTTTTCTTTTAGAATATTTTTTAACTTTCTTTCCACAAGAAATTGTTGATAGTGTACCACCTTCAGAAGCCTAAATTTATTACAATTTAATTAAACATTAATTATTTTTATTAGGTACTATACTAAAAGATAAAAATACAAACCATTATATTTTGTTGTATTCTTTGAGTATTTCTTCGTACTCTTTCACTAGCTCTTGTCCGTGGAACTAAACGTTGTGGTTGCCGTGATCTTGATTGTCTTTGTCTAGGAACAACTTCATCTTCATTTAAATCATTAATTAAATCAATAACCTCTATTTGATCAATATCATTATCACTTTGCTATTGAAACAACATAAACATATTAAAATATAATACAAAATTGTTAATAATTATTAATTAATAACTAAAATTTAAAATTTGTATATTGACCTCTTCTCTCGCATAACACTGTGGACAATACCATTCTTCCAATGGTACTACAAAAATTGGTGGGTTAAGACAATCCATGTGATAACCACAATCACAAATATCACATAAAAGCATTTCATCTTCACGGTTGCTCAAATGACAAACCTACATAATTAAATGTTTTCAGTATAAATAAAATATATTTTAAATTAAAAACTTACCTCGCAATATGTTAAGTCTTCAATAATTGTAGGAAGTACTTCACTTTCTTTTTTTAGATTTATATCTATTTTTTGTAATAACTGTCCATCAACACTTCGCACAATAATAAATTTGAATTCTAAACGATCTATAGGACATGTTTTTGCATTCTAATTAAAAAAAAAACAATTATTAAAGTCTATCGTTTTATTTTTATTTTGTTAAATAAAATATATACTTTTGCCCATTCAGTAAGACAATTTAAGCAGAACGTATGCAAGCAAGAATTTGGAGACGCTAAATCTTGTTGTCCTAATCGAGTAAGACATATTGGACATTTGTCAGCTTCACCATCAGAACTACTGGATGAACTTTCTTCTTCACTTTCAATAATCTAAAACCAAAACAAATAACATTGAGATAAATGAATATAATATTATTAAAAGTAAATTATGTATAAAAACTTACATTTATTTTTTGTGATCTAAACAAAGGACTATCTGAGTCGCTATCACTATCTCCAGTGTCCGCCATTTTATGACTTTATTTTTTAATTTTCTGTAAACAATAATAATAAAAATTAAGAAATACAGTTACTAGTTAATAGCTATATGAACATTAATGATTAATAATGATTTAAATTACACTATTTTCCATGAAAAAAGTAGTTTTGCACAATACAAGTGAACAACATAATAGACATATACTTACTAAGAAAAAATATAGTATGGTATGCATAGTGTAACTCTAATTATAAATGGTAATCAGTACTTTCCTCATATGGAAAATAGTATAATAATATAATATTAATTTAGTGATTGATGTTTAATTTTTTTTAATTTTACAGAATATCTTTAAATTAATACATCTTAACGGTTATACATATAGGATAATAAACATATAAAACCAAAACCAAACAATATACAAATTTTTCAGTATTTATAATAAAAACTTTTTGAATAGATAAAATAATAATATATTCTATAATTAGAAGATTAGTAGAATGAGAAATATAAGGAAAAAACTGAATATTATGTAAAGAACAAAACTTGTTTAAGAAGTAAAATAGCACATTTAAAGGAGAAATAATTAATAGAATCATAAATAATCAAAAACTTTGATCGAGTATAGTAGAAGAAAAAGAAACAATCCATTTTAGTGAAATAGTAAAATAATGAAAAAACTAAAAAAGGAGAAATCATAACAGAAAAAATTAATTAATTTACTTAATAAAGGAAACTAGTAAGAAATTTTACTTCATGTAACTTACCTCATACAGTTAACATAAATTTTAAGAGAAGAAGAAAATCATAAAATAAAATCTTGGCACAAGAAGAAACAATGAATTATTAGTGACAATAAATCAGTAATCTTGTTGATACTAAACTCTTGTTTGAGATTAAATGTAATCAAGAATATCTACATGCTTTAAAATTTGTATTTAATAATGTGTAGGTATAATTATTTTATTTAGCATACTGATAACTAAAAGAGAAGAAAATTAAGCATGGAATAACATGATAGAGTAAAATAATAAAAAGTTTAAAGGATTTGTATATATTATTTCATTAGAGTTCAATTATATAATGCATGCAATTACGCATGTAAACTAACAACACTAGGTTTAATTACATTTACATTCATTGATATTAATAAGATTTTATGCACAAAGTAAATGATATAAATGAAATTTAATATATTTAAAAGTTGTGTATAAAAAGATCAATAAAATGACCAAGATTTTATAATATTGAAACATTTTAAAATTGAATTAAAGTGGAATTTTTAAAGATATAGGTAACATAGTATGAATAAGTAATGACTTCAACTATAATTTTAATTTGCTTTGTTATGAATCTCTAATGACTAATAAAGACGAAATATAATATATTATAGTTTATCATCAATATAAAAAGTCGTCAACCTACTTAAGAATAGTCTCAAACTGACACAATGACTGAACAGGAAAAACTTTTTACGAGTGTATTAAAAGGGATCTTCAACGACATTCCTACAATTATTAGCGACGACCGCTAGTGTTTCCCATTAGACCCTAGAGGGTCTCCAAAGGTCAGATGAATCCGTCTTGAGTCATCGTGTAGGTAGACAATTAACAAACGATTCTGGCTTTCAGATTTCTTTGCTCGCTTCGGCAGATTTCAATGATGAGTGTCGTTTTAATTGGGCAACGGATGGCGGCGGACTACAGATCAATTTGACGTTAGAAGACTGTTGCACGTGCGGAAGAAGACCCCAAATTCAAAACGTCTTTTAGAAACAACAGTGTACCTGCGTATAGACGATACTTCACCAGTAATATTTTTCTTTAACAAATTACAATAATAAATAATTACAGCAAATAAATACAAAAATAATCAAAATTTACAACAAATCACTCATGTCCGACAGACAATGTGACAGGTAAGCCAACGTAATTTATCGAGTTCAAGGACGCCAATGTTCAGTGCTGCCTAGACGGACGAATGGTTGTCGTTATATCATACCACAAAAGTTGGTGTCAGACTGTCTATTAGGTACTTGATAAATGATAACTGATAATACGAAACCACGCGAAAAACAAAGTTAAAAAAAAAACAAAGTTAAAAAAAAAAACAAATAAAATTTACAATTGAGTATTTGTTAATTGAATGTATTGTATATACTAATCACTAATCAGTAATTAATAATACACAGACGAATATAAAAATTACAAAAGTTTATTATTCCTTCCTGGTTCAGTCATTTACAGATATGAGCGATAAAGAGACCGAGAAAATTAACTCTCAAGAGACTGACGTTTCATTTAAAGATTTGGTAACTATTTTATACAATAGTAAAAAGTATAAAATAATCATAATCCTTTTTCATAGGGTGTGACAGATGTATTATGTGAAACTTGTAAATCATTGAATTGGAAAGCGCCCACAAAAATACAGAAAGAAGCTATACCTGTAGCTTTACAAGGCAAAGACATAATTGGCCTAGCAGAGACTGGATCTGGAAAAACTGGTGCTTTTTCTATTCCCATTTTACAAGCTTTACTAGAAAATCCTCAGCGAAATTTTGCCCTTATTTTAACACCAACAAGAGAACTTGCTTTCCAAATATCTGAGCAAATAGAAGCCTTAGGTAAATAGCGAATGTTAAATAAAATAAGTGTTAATATTTAATAGTTCTAAAATTATAGGATCAAGTATTGGTGTAAAATGTGCTGTTATTGTTGGTGGTATGGATATGATGTCTCAATCATTAATGTTAGCAAAAAAACCTCACATCATTATTGCTACTCCAGGTCGTCTTGTTGACCATCTTGAAAATACTAAAGGATTTAGTTTAAGAAATTTAAAAATACTTGTAATAAATAATTATAAATCTGGTGTAATTTTATGTAATTATTATTTATTTTAATTTTATAGGTCATGGATGAAGCTGATCGAATTTTAAATATGGATTTTGAAGAAGAAATAGATAAAATTTTAAAAGTCATACCTAGAGAAAGACGAACATTCTTATTTTCTGCTACAATGACAAAAAAAGTACAGAAACTCCATAGAGCATCTTTAGTTGATCCTGTTAAGGTAGAAGTATCAACTAAATTTCAAACAGTTGAACAATTGCAACAATATTATATTTTCATTCCTGTTAAATACAAAGTAAGTGTCTATATATTGTATTATTTTTATTTATTATTTATTTATTAAAAATGTTTCCAGGACGTATATTTGGTACACATACTAAATGAAATGGCTGGTAATTCATTTATGGTGTTTATGGCCACTTGTAATAGCACTATTCGTGTAGCTTTATTACTAAGAAATTTAGGATTAGATGCTATACCATTACATGGACAAATGACACAAAATAAGCGATTAGCTTCACTAAATAAATTTAAATCAAAATCTAGATCAATACTTATATCAACTGATGTTTCTAGTAGGTTAGTACGTATTTGATATTAATAGATTATTATTTTATTACTTATTAATATTTAGCCAGAATTAGTCCTAATAGTTCAGATTTTTGATTAAATAGTAAATAATTCTACAAAAATAAATAAAGATACTCTATTATTATGAAAATAAGTGTAAGTTGGTATGTGTAATAAATTATTAGTCGGGTTCATGAAAAATGAGTGCTAGCAATGGGAGGAGTTAAAATAATGGTGAAATCAGGGGTCTTTTGTTTTGCAAACTTTATTTAACAATTAAATTGTGTTCAATAATGTGTTTAAAATTTTAATAATGGTTTATGTAATTTTTGGTAATCGTAAATTAACAAAATAAAATTTGTTCATCACAATATAACATATTGTAATACCTATGAGTGTTGTATCTTGTAGTATAATAAAATATGTACATAAATCATTTTAAAATCATACCAAATGGTTTTTATCATAATTATTAAAAATAGCCATAAAGTTTGTTGGTCAGCTCTTACTTTTCATGAGCCCAACTATAATATGAATTCTTCGTAGAGCATGACGTATCAATTAAAAACTAATTTATTCTTATAATGAATATTTATGAAATTTTGGGAATTAGAAATTAAATGTCAAAAAAAAAAAAACATTTTACTATTATTTTATTTATACATTTTTCAAAACTTATTTCTTATTCTAATTAATATCTATCTATGTATTTAATTATTATGGTAACTATGAATACAATTGTTCTAGAGACCTGATTAAAGACTACAATGATTTTTTCCTTTTACTAGTTATTTTAGTATACAAATATTTGAACAATTTAATCATGAATTTTTTTTTTCTATATATTTCAGAGGTTTAGATATTCCACATGTTGATGTAGTAATAAATTTTGATATGCCAACACATAGTAAGGATTATATTCATCGTGTAGGACGAACAGCTAGAGCTGGAAGATCAGGCAAAGCTATTACAATTGTCACACAGGTACATTACATTATACATTTTTATTATCTATTATTATAACTTATCAAAATATTTATTTAATTATTTTTAAAATATCTAAAAAATATAAAGTTTTCAATGTCATTGTAAATATATAATTATAAAATATTAAAATAAATATATTTATATATTTGTTTTGTTTTAACATTAAATTCACAATATAATATTAAATATTTATCTATAAAATTTTAAATTTTTATATCACTTGTGTCCAATAATAACTACTTAGTAAAATATGTTTTTCTATACTATAGTAATTGGATGTATATTAATAATTAAATTTTAAGTATAAAAAATTCTTATGTTTTAAACATTTAATAAATGTATACTTTAAGAATGATTAAATGATTCATCAATAATAATAAATAATTTTCTATGCATTGTATATGACAAAACTAGAAATGTCTAAGGCAAGTGGATAAAACATAAAATATGAAAAAAATTCTTATTTAAATATTTATAGAATCATACAAAATATTATTTCTTTACATTCACATTTATTACTCAAATATTCTTTAATTATATTTAAAAGAAAGAATAAGAATAAAAAAATTATTTATAATAAGCCCCGGTAAAATGAAATAATAAATAATTGTAAAAATAAATGAAAAAAATTTCATATTTTTTATGAGTTTTGCTCCATTTCAACTTTTGCTCGTAACATATATACGAAATAAATAAATTCTGAATGATTACCATAACTTATAATTATGTGTAGTTAAAAATTATGAAATTTCCTAATGATTTTTTTTAGTACGATATTGAATTATTTCAAAGGATTGAACAACTTATAAGTAAAACATTGCCACTTTATCAAGTAGATGATAATGAAGTAATGTGTTTACAAGAACGTGTATCTGAAGCTCAACGACTTGCCATAATGGTTACTATTATTAGTTGTAATAATATTATAAATATTTAATTTTGTTTTTTCATAATTATTATAGAATATGAAAGATATGGGTAATAAGAAAGGAAAACGGGGATTTGACGATGACGAAGAAGGTGCAATAGGTGTAAGAAAAAAGAACATTGGAAAACATAAATCAAAAAAATTTAAAAAGAAGTAAAACAATCTTACTTATTAAATAAATGTATAAAAACTAATAAAAAAGTATTGTTAAATATAAACTTTGTTTATGTTGTTTTAAATAGTTTCTCTCTACTCCCCAATCATATTTATTTTAACAACTATTTGTCTTTCTAAATTTTTATGTTATTGAATTTTAACTTTATCATTAAATATTCATAATAATTGTTTTAAAATATATATTACAAATTAACATAATTTATTTAAAAAAATTAAGAACATTAATTAGTATTACTGATGTGACAAACTGATCAAAAGTTCAAACAAAATAAAATAGTGTTCAGTTTGATTTAAAAATCGAACTTCCTAAAAAATTTTGAACAAACTATTCAGTTCAGTAAATTTTCACTCTTGTTTTGAAGTTAAATATTAAGGTTTGTATATGCTAGATAAAAGGATTAATTTTAAAATTATAAAAAAAAAATATATATGTTTTTTCTACAGATAATTTATTAATAGAAATACAATCAGAGTACTGTTTCTAAAAATGTAAATGTAATTTGTTTTTATGAATACAAATAATTTTGAAAATTTGCTGAACTACTTGAATGAATTGAATATAACAAAATATTACAAATGGTATAATAAATGAAACCGATAGAATTAATTTTAAAAAATTTACAAAACTACCCAACGCATAGAAGCTCTCAATCTATTGTAATCAGTTAATTGTTCTACTGGACCAACTGCAGCAACAGCTGGACATCTATCAAACAGGTACTTCATAGAAATGTCATGAATGTTCTTAGCAGTAACGTCCTAATAAAAAAAAGAGAAATAATTTATTTATTTAATTAATATAATAAAAATATATCATTTTTACATTAATACGAGCTTCCAACTCATGAGGAGGGATACGTCTATTGTAACATAATAACTGGCGACCAATATCTTCACAGACTTGTGTTGATGTATCTAACTGCAATAACATATTGGTTTTTAATACATTCTTAGCACGTTCCACTTCAGCTTCAGTTACGGATGCGCATAACCTCATCCACTCTTCTTGTAAATGGTATGTAAATTCCTATAGAATAAAAATGTAAAAAATATTACTGTTTCTTTCATATTAAGCTGTTAAAAAAAAAAAAATTAATACTATACACTACAGATTTTATATACTAGAATATAATGTATGTAAAAACAATATGAATATTAAATAAATGTATTTACCATTATCTTCATCTTATCACATACAAAGTATGCTCCCCATAAACCAGTGTCTTTATAACAAGTGTTGAAAGACTGGAATGAATGGCATAAATCTAATGAATCAGCAAACCGAGCCAAACGATTGGCATTGTTATTACCACCTCCTTGAGAACGATCCCATGATCCTATAATAGTATTCGCCACCATTAAGGGTATGTTATCAGCATCAGCCCAACCACAACTTTCAACTGCAATGGCAACATGAGCCAAGGGCAAAGAATCATCACGAGCTTTTATTTCAGAACCTAAATTTAAATAATTAATTATAGTTTTGTATTAAGTTTATTATAATTAATTATATTTTACAAATACAAAGAAAAAATTATTAAAATTACCAGTAAATCTGCATTTAGAGTAATGTGGAACATCACAATCAAATTTCAAATCTTTTGGGTTTTTAAATAAACTTTTAGCAAGACCAACTAATTCTTCGTGGTTTACTCCACCAGCACCAGCCAATACTAAACGAGTTGGCCTATAGAATATATCTACATATTCTTTAAGTTCTTTACGTTTCAATGAACTGAAATGAAATGCATTACTTCTTTTTAGCAAATAATAATTATTATTTAATATTTTACTTTATATTTGCAGTGGGTCCCAAAATAGTTTGACCTAAAGGTGTTCCTTGGTATGCAGTAGCGTGCAAATAATCAAATACAACTTCTTGTAAGTTAGTTTCAACTTCCTGCATTTCTCTTAAAATTACTCCACGTTCTCTTTCAATTTCATTTTCCCCTATAAACCAAATAACTTAATATTACAATATATAGTTATAAACAGTATAATATAACTAAAAACAGAAAATTAAATTACTAATCAGTTAATCACTAATTATTAGAATTTAAGATTATATATAAATTGAAAAGCACAACAAAAATTTTCCACTTTATATAATTATAAAAATAGTAAAGAATAAACTATTAAAACACAAAATAATAATACAAACATTTCAAACAACACAGAGTACTTACCAAAATTTGAGTTTTGAATGATGTCTGATAAAATTTCAACAGCTTTGGGGACATCACTTTTTAAAGATTTGGCATAAAAAACAGTTTGTTCCCGGGATGTATATGCATTTAAATGTGCGCCAATATTTTCAATTTCCAATTCGAGAGCGGTCTGTGACCTTGATGGAGTACCCTACAGAAATTAAATTTGTTAAGGTGCACTATAATAATAATAAGTTTGATATTTTAACAAATTTACCTTGAACAGCATATGTTCTACGAAATGTGCAACACCATTATTGCTTTCCGTTTCCCACCTCGAACCAGCATCGATCCACAAGCCAACAGTCGCTGTTTGTGAACCATTATCTTCGGTGGCTATTCTCATACCATTTTCCAATGTAGTGACTTTAGTTTCAGGAACATTTACTTGAGTGGCACACGAGGGAGCAGTGGACCTCCAACATTTGGGTACCTGCACAGAGTTTCAAGATAAGTGTTACCTAGTATCTCAAATGTGATATTCAATATTCTTACTTGGATAATTCCCGATTTATGTGTAAATACTTTCAATGGCGTTTGAATAGACAATAAACGTGATGCCATTTTTGAAATCTGTACAAACTTATATTCTTAACATAAAATTATTATAAAATGACATACACGAATTTACTCCAAGGACTCCAAGTACATAAGAAAAGTGGAAAAATCTTTATCATAACTCAATCATATGATTATCAATTTAACATCGTTATCAGTATGATCAACATTAAAGAATTCTTTAAGAGCGTCTACACTGCAACATTTTTATGTGTTTTTATGGGATTTCGGTATCATGAAAAACTGAAAAACGAACATTGCCCGTCAATCAATTTAATTTCGATTTAAATCGATTAGAAAAATCCTTTCAACCACGGGAATCGCCCATCCCTAACATTGCTTAAGATTATTTCAGATTATGTGGTTTTACAATTATTTACAATGATGTATTTTTTTTTTTTTAATCTGGAGATTGCGTTTTAAATATTTAATAAAAAATGATGTCAAAATTTTAATCAGTACCTACATTATCTTTCTGAGAATCATTTTTTCGAATGATAAACCATTGCATTCAAATTCTAATTAAAATTAAACACTATGATTTGCACACCTGTATTCCTGCGGCAGGAGTATCAGTTCTTCTTTTTTTTATTTAAATTTTAATACAAAATATTCCATGTTTCTAACATAGATGATTTTAGATTTATATTTAAAATTTTAAATAAGTGGCATTAAGCATTCCATTACACTATTATTGTACTTTTACCTAGTACCTACTTATGGAAATGACCAAAAATGACAATTTTTCTCTTGTAGCTGTTAATAAAATGATTTTTTGTTAAAAACTTCTCTTTTTATAATAACCTTTCATGTTTCATTTTCATTTAACCTTGAGAAGTTTTACAATTTTTTTCATTTAACGGTTAAGGTTAGATTAGGTAACCACAGGCCCTCATCATCAGCATCAATGGCTACCTACCTCGATAGATAGGAACTATTGAGACAAGAGCTCATTTTCTGTTCCCACTGTTTGTGGCTGCGTGACAAAACAAACATTTCGTAGACCCTTATAAACAATTTGAGATATAAAGATATATCTTAAATCATACTCTTGTCCCTTATTACTACAGGTATAATTAACCAAGATAAAATAAATTATTTTGTCATTTACCTACCCACAGCTGTGCTTTAAACTTTTTGACGATTAAAAAACATGTATTTAGTTTCTCCTCCAAAAAGAATAATTAAATATATATATATTGAATATAACATTCTTTCTATAGTCTCTAGGAGTCTGCTAGAGTTTAGCATTCCAATAATAGTTATAAAATACAACATTAACACAGCCATCGTGTTTTACCTTTATTCGTGTTTAATGATATAAATAAAGTGTTAAACAGTCACCATTTCCTGAATAAAACGAAGAGAAATTAATTTATCTTGACATTTATTTTACCACAAATAAATATTGTATTATAAAAAATTATTAAATTATACATCCTGTATTACATATATTTTTACTTGATTTTTTTATATTATAATAAATTATATTATATTCTATAAATAACAAACATAATTGTAAATTTTAATTTTAAAATTCATTGGAATAATATATTTAAAAAAAATTCTTACATTTATAAATATACATAATTTAATATAATTTTAATGAAAAAAAAAAATGTTTTATTAAGATTGTGCAGTAGCCGAAATGTGTTTAAGTAAAGCTGCTCTCCTATCAGTATTCTGAAATAACGCTTTTAACAAATTTTTTATTTGTTCTGCTTTCAATTCATTGGCTAATGGTCCTTTTCCATCAGCCCATCGTTTTTCAATATCTTTCAAACTTGAACTTAATACAAACATTATTTCATTTAACTGCCACCACTTAGGGATGTACCTATGGACTTCTTTAGGTTCCTAAAATCCGTCATATAAAATAAATAAATCGTTTTTAATCAATCCTTCTAAGTAACTCATAAAAATATAGCTAATATACCGGAAATAAGGTTGGAATATCTTTGATTATTTTGTTTAAAATTGATGAATATAATTGTTCAGATGAAGTAACTGATATGTCCTTTAATGAAAATAATTTATTTATAATGCATTCAAAAAATCCATTGCATGAATATCCTAAAAACATTCATATATTACATGTTATTAATTTATTATACTATGTGCAACTATTTAGAATAAGACTATAACATGCAATGTTTGGGAATGATTAAGACTAGTTGATGAATAAAAGTAATTGCATATAAAAAATTAATATAATCTTATTTTAAATAAAATATAATATTTATATACAATATATATTTTAATAAAATAATTACCTATAAATTTACAGTATACTGTTGATGGTAAAATATCCTTCCATAAACTACTTACAGTTGATAAATTCTTATAACAATCAGATAAACTTTCTTCAACATCATAAGTATGATATGGATTTACGGACAATTCAGTTATAGCTAAAACAAAATATTAATGTCAAAAAATAAATATATATATTTTTAAATTACAATAAAATTATTTAATTTTTCTAGATTAGTAATTATATATATGTTTTAAATTATTGTTTATAATAAAATACAGCATACCACATACAAGCTTATAAATTTATTAAAAGTTCTTACCAGATTGATTCATAATTTCTTCAATTACTAAAATTAGTTGTTTACATTGAGAATGGAGTATTTCACTCGCTAAAGTCTTTAATTTTTCTAGCAGATGAACAATGATCAAATTTTTATAGGTTGGACTCATTTCAGTTAATTTTCGTGTAAAATACATAATGTTATTATAAATAATGGCTAAAGATATAAATAAATTAAATTATAAATACATTTATGTTATGTTAAATTACAATAATAAATTATACCCGATCGCTGAGAATGTAATTCTTGGGCTAAAGAATGTTGAAATGGTACAACATCACAATACATAATAATTATATTATTTATAATATCGTGATATCTCCAAGAATTATTTTCTGGTAGTTTAGACATTTCTGAAGCTATCGTATTAATAAGATTTAGAAATTCAAGTAATGATTTACTGCAACAAAATATATATATTAAATAAAAATTTAAAAAAAAAATTTAAAGTTTAAATGTTGATCTTTTTTCTTGTGTCACAATTGATGATTTTAATATTTACCTAAATAGTATTTTGGCTAGATAAATAATACATGTCTTATATTTTATTAGTTATTTAAGTTTATTAAATTTATATATTTATATGTATTTGTTTGTTTGTATATTCTTTTTGTGGTTTATTTGTGTAAAACATTTAGATCGTCACATTTATTATACTTAAACCTATCTACTTAATGTTTATTTTACTATTCGTAACTTTATATTATATACTCGTATTTTCAATTATTTATATTTTAGTTTAACTATACTATGCCTGTAATAACAAAATATTACCTATTATAAATTTCAGGCGAATGTCTATACATGTAACTAGGCACCGTCCGTATAATAAATAAATAAATAAATAAATAAATAAATATTATTTGTTAGGACAGTGAGAAAATGTTATATTGTTACATAATATGTTACTTTTATGAAGAATTACATTTTTTTTAAACATTTTAATTTACATCATAGTATAATATACCTATGTATATATATATAAACTTATATATAATCAATGATAATAAAATTTTTTATTAATTACACCATTTGGAATGATAAATTAGACTACAAAATATATATGTACATAAGTAGTAATTTTACCTCACTTTACTTTGTGGATAAGAAAAAAATTTTTGACAGAAACCTTTATCATTTTTAACTTCATTATCAACTTCCCATATTTTATCCTATAAAATTTAATTATATATTTTATAATAAATCATATTAAAGGATTATGAATTATAAATTTAGCTTACATTGTCCACTTCAACCAAATCATATAGATCTTTCTTTATAATATTTCTTGCTTGATCATAATACATTTGACTAATTTTAGTGAAAAATAAATTATCAATATTTGTTATATACATTTTTATTAATTCATCAGTTGATTCTCCCAAAAATCCTATGCAATTAAAATAAATTATATATAATCAAATTTAAACGTGAAACAAAAAAATAAATATTACCTATTTCACTTAAATATGAGTTGAATTCAAGAACATCATTAAGTTCATTCTCAAAAAATTTAAGTTTGTTATACTTAACAGGTACAGCATTAAA
This sequence comes from Tetraneura akinire, assembly GCA_021307375.1. Taxonomy (NCBI): domain Eukaryota; kingdom Metazoa; phylum Arthropoda; class Insecta; order Hemiptera; family Aphididae; genus Tetraneura; species Tetraneura akinire. The sequence continues at coordinate 2,698,618 of JAIUCT010000020.1, read as the reverse complement.
TAATGCAATATCTTTAAACATTTTACAAAATGGTTCACTTGCAAAGGATCCTAAATAAGATATAAATTGTATTTTATTAACATCCGTTGGTAAAGTTGAGCACAAAAAATTAAAAACATTTTTTAATTCTTTTATTGTTGTTGATAAAAATACATCATCATTATCATTTTTAAGAGTCATTGTTGAAATATGTACAGTTTTCGTTACATCAACTTTTAAATTTTGGCAAATTATTGGTTTCACAATTAAATTTATTAGTTTATCGGAAAATTGTTTTACTTCGACATTTAAACATTCAAAATACTGTAATATAGATACACTATCATAAATATCCTCTTGGTCTCCAGAAATTTTTAACATTACTGTCCATGATTCTTGACTATCGGCATCATTCTCCAACCATTGTATTTGTTTTCTCCAAGTTGTAATACAATTTGAGTGTAAAACATCAGTTAATCTTTGATGTTCTCGCATTAAATGTTTGTACACATCCAATTTTGATAAAGTTTCATTGTCTGTTAAAATTTCCTTAGCATTTTGTATATTTTGTAGTCTATCAGCTAATGATAAATTAGCTTGACTGTTTTTTGTAAGATTCATGCTCACTGTCAAGACTCTTTCCATTGTACTTAAATTACATTTATTTTCTTCCAGAGTACTTTTAAAAAATTTTAGATCAGACATTGAATCCTGCACCTCTCTTTTAGTCTGAAAAATACAAATCATCCGTACATTAAATATTTGACAGATTAATGATAAATTTTATTATAGAAAATTGTAGAGTACTAAGAAAATATATAAGAACAAACTGTTGTGTGTTATGTTGAAAGTATTACTATCTACTACTTTCTAGTTAATATAAATTTTAAACAATTTTTTAAAAGTTTTTTGTTTGTGATATAATTGATGTTTTTCAAATTATCAATCAATTTTAAAATAAAAAAAAAAATAACTTAGTAATCACAATAGTATTAAACAAATTTTCAGATATAGCGAATAATTTATAAACGGATAACAAAAAAACTGCATATATGAGCGCATAATATTACACAGTGAACACTTGAATATAAAAATATTTACATTATAAAATAATTGTTAGTAGGTAGATAGATTTAATAAATATAATAAAATTAATGGACAGACCTGGTTATTAATTCGAGATAATAAATTATCAATTTGCTTTTCATAGGACTGGGCAGTATCCAACATCAAAGCCACATCTCTGGACACTACTGTGTATTTCATGTACCGTTGTTCCATCGCATCTTTAATATCATATTCAAGGTTTGTAATTTTATGTTTCAGCTCAGATACGTTCTTATCCAAGTCTATCATTTCCACCTCGCCTTTAATAACAACAAATATGAAATATAAAATATTTGAACGATTATTACCTGACCGTTGCGAACAAATCCAATTTATAATTATTATTTTAATGAAATCTGTCGGTGTACGCAACACGTGAACTCAACAAAACTACGTACCTGCGGAAGCCAACACCGCTGCTAGAAAACTCATGATTAGGATTTTCCCGGCTGAATGTTTATTAAAACTAAATAGAAATGATTAATCAATATAATAATTTATATTTATTGACAATAACCGTACACGAGAAACGATGGCATACGCGATATCACAATACAAAATATGCGCACTTTTCGCGGACTTTTAAAAATAATATTATTAATATTAATTATGTTAATATTTGTCTTGTTATTGTTTTTTCGCGTTATCAACATAGATAATATTATCATCTTTATTATCTATGGTAATCAATCGTTTTGGGAGAGCCATAAAAATCGGGACGATAAATTTCAGGAATATTATTATAGGAACAATACTTTCTAAGAACAATATTTTACAGAAATAGGATTTTACCATAATACCATTTAACAGGAACTACTTCAATATTAGGAATGTTATTTTAAAAGAATAATATATATCAGAAAAGTATTAGATAGTATCGTCACAGTATAAAGAATTAAAGAATAATACAGTAGGGTCGTTATAAATACAGTCGATTACGAAACGACCAAACGTCGTGTTTCATATTCAGCCATTCAGGGAAATATGTCAATTTTATGACAGTCATAATTTAATATAGACTTATTTATTTTATTTTATTTTAATTTATTTATTTTGATGATCATTCCAAATAAAATGTATTATTTTAAGATATAGTACAATAATATTTGTCTTTATTTTTTTAAACTAGGTGTATATTATTATTATTATTATTATTATCGGCTGAATGGTCATTTCCAAAATTAAAACTGGTAAAAAATTATTTAATAAATACCATGTATCAAGAAAGACTATATTATATATTGATCTTAAATATCGAAAGAAAACGGACTTCTGAATTAAATCTGGATAAAGTAATAAATACATTTTCGGACAAAAAAACCAGAAAAAAGAATTTCAAAATCTAAAAAAATATAATTATATTTCTTTTTTTAAATTCACAACAAATTATAATATACTATTAATATAGATATTTATTAATTTAATATAGATTAATATAAGATATTTTATATAATTTGTGATAACACGTTTGGTGCCGTAATCGACTGTATTTATAACGACCCAATACAGTAGAGACACTCTTCTTATCAATGGCGGCCACATTGGCGGGTTATTCAAATACTGGGTTACTTAAATATTTTAACTTTGCACTTTTATCAAACATAGAATGATTTTAAAAACTGTATATAATTTTCATTTTTTCAACATTTATACTAATAAAATGACATAACATGCAAATTTGTATTGTGATTATTACAACTTCAGTAAATGTGTGAAGTAAAAAAAAAAAAAAAGGATAATTGGTGCAAAGTAACCAAGTTTTACAATTTTATTTTAAGCTGTTGCTAGTCATTAAAATATGAGTTATTCCTATTACGTAAATAAATATAATTTATATTTCCTTTATAAAATAAAAGGAAGTTTAAAAATAGTATATGTTATATTTATAATATTGTGCTATATTCATATTGTATTTACACTTAACTCACTAAAATACATTTGTGGATATCTTATTAAAAAATGTTTGGATATTCATTCTTGTAATATTTGTGTATCATAGAGCCAAATGAACCAAAACAATATTGATGACACATCTATATTTTGTAGCATAAAAGCCTATAAAAATAAAAGCAATGATACATATGGTAATCTTAAAATGCCACATAATAACTTTATATACTTTATTTATTCATTAGAATAACTTTTTGAAGAACATTTTGAAAATTTAAGCAACGAAAATAATGTAGCATATAATTTTATAGAAATATTTAAAACTATTAATTTTAATCATCAATGTCCATATTTTTCATATAATTATTTATTAAGTTTATATACTAGAATGAGATTGTATTAAGCTTGCCGCACACTGAATCGGAACGGAACGGAACGGAATTTTTCACATCGGAACCCGTCAGAACGGAAACGAATATTGTCCGCACACTGAATCGGAATTTTTTTTTAGTCGTTATTCCGCAGCCACATACTGATCACATTTTTATTTTGTTCTCGTGCCGTGTTAATCAGTGTTCGAAGTTATAATTAATCGAGTTTTTTTTTTATTATACCTATTATATATTTATATTATAATATATAATATGAGTAGTACTAGTAGTGACGAAGATGACATGATTGTGACGTTGGCCCTGTTGGCGGATGAAGAAAAAGAAGAAAGAAAAAGACAATGGGTGCATAATATAAATATAAATCCAGGGAAAAAGAAGGAGAATTTCAAACTTTATTTCCACATTTAAAAAGCGACAATAAAATTTTTTTTCAATATTTCCGTATGAGTTATGAAAATAAATTTTGTCATTTATTAGATCTAATTAAACCTGATATACAAAAACAAAATACAAACTATAGAAAATGTATATCTCCAGAAGAACGGTTAGCAGTAACATTGAGGTCAGTATTTAAATTAATTACAAAAGTTTAAATGTGATATATTAGTAAATTATTATTGTTAATATTTATTATTTTTTTATATATACAACAAATTATAATTTATAATATTAAATTTATATTTATTTAATATTTATAATTGTGAATACTCTAAATAGTGTAAATCAGGTCTGTCTTCAGATATTTCATTTGGCGATAGGATAGTAGCGATAGGATGTTTTAATACCCTACACAGCATTTGTGAAATACCAAATGATATTGACCAATGAAAAGTACATAAATTGTATTTATGCGCAATCAATTACGTTCGGAACGCTTCGGAATCCGTCAAAATATTGTCGTCAAACAATTCGATTCCGTTCCGATCCGATCCGACGAAACGTTTCTGTTCCGTTCCGATCCAGTGTGCGAGGGATAATTTAAAATTATGTTATTCATTTTTTTCCGTTCCGTTCCGATCGGACGGTTCCGTTCCGTTCCGATTCGGTGTGCGGCAAGCTTAAAGCTTATATACTCGTACATTTATAAATCGACAATTAAAAGAAACAAGAAAAAATGCGCGCAAATTAATAATCTGGCGCCATTAGTTTATTAACTTTTATTGTACTTTTAAATAAAAAAAACACATAATTAAAAAACACGTTATAATAAAATATTTGGTTGATTATTATGAAAAATAATAAAATAAATATAATAAGTAGAAATGGGCAAAAAATCACTTCGCCGTTACTTTGTCACTGCGACAATCGTGTCACGATTTGTCGCGGTGACAATAAAAAAAATTAATGGTGACACTGATATGTGAAAAAAA
>JAIUCT010000020.1:2667023-2684098 GCA_021307375.1 Tetraneura akinire | reverse complement strand
TTATTATTATTATTATTATTATTATTATTATTATTATTATTATTATTTTATTGTACATATTAGCTAGTATCCACAAATAGTATAATATTATACTAGGACTAGGTACGTGTATTATATACGCATAATTGATTTAGTAACATGTATAAAAACTTAAAGAGATATATAATTCTCTGCAGCTAACCGTTAAATAGAAACAAGAAGAATTACTTAAGATCGACTATGTCGTAATAAGATGAGTTCAATGACTTGGGTATAACAATTATTACTATCTAAGAAAATAAGTGTTGTATAAGGTACCTATATAATAGTCAATAAAAAAATCTTTATTATTATTTTTAATACAGATCGAATTGATGTAGGTAATTACTATTTTTGACCCTCGTATCTATTTCAATGTTATAGTTAGTTGTTTTATTGTAGGTAATTATTATTTGTATTGCAGTGTATACATATGGATATAATATAAACATAAGTTATTATATATTATTATATATTATATCCTATTATATATTTAAAAACATATATAATAATTATTTATACAAATCATCATGATACCTATATACTAATTAAATATTCATTGACTTGTATATTACCTATAACATGTACGTAATTATACGTATTTAAACATTTAAAAACATTAAATTAATTTTGCATTAAGCTATTCATAAATAGACGATGTATATTTAATATTTATTATTAAAAATATTAACTAAATCAGCTAGTGTACAATAACATAATATTGTTTCTTGTATGTTAATATACGAGTATAACAATAAAAAATTACGCTTCACTCAGAATCCAAAAAATTGTAATAATATTACAACTGCAGATAGCAGATTTATTAATTTTTCATAATAAATTGCAATAATATTATAAATTTGTAAGTTATAGCCACTTCCATTTTGATAATCAAAGTTGAATATTTTTATTTTATAGACTGTATAAGTCATATTTATAATTATAAAGATAACGTACTCGCTACTTTATTTTTAGATATTTTTATAATGACATTAAAATATATTATAAAGCATAATATTTTGGCCTTTGGGGGAAATAAATGTATAATATGTTAAATGAAAAGAAAAAAATTATATTTAAAATTACGTGTTTGAAGACTTGTGTGTCTGTTGTCTCACTAAAAACCATTATTAATATTTTATTATCACTTATATCTATAGTGACATGTGTCGTTTTTTATTTTAGACAATTGAACGTCACTGCCACTTAGTACTCGGAAATAAAAACAATACCTACTGCAGATATTTATGATGGCGTGGTTAATCGAAAATTTGATGACTTTTCTTGGAACAATATAAACTACATTCAAGTATAACACGCAAATGGAAAATATTTTTATAATCGCTATAATCGTATCACGTGCGGAAATCGTTCCTTTATGATAGATGAATTAACGTTTACATTGTTATGATATTATATATACGCGGTACGATATCGTTAACTCGATATGTTTTATAAGTTGTCCAAGAAAATATTAAATAATTAAATTTAAATATAAAATGCATATATAGGTAGTTACTTTACAACACAGGTACTCGTATTGTATATTATATACTTTTACTTTTTTTTTTTTTATTTCTTTGCCCACATTTCAAAATACTTATGTCTGCTTCATAATATATGTTATAGGTATGTATTATTTATATTTTAAATTTAAATAATACACTCTAATATTTGTATTATATGTGTATGTATTGGTGTTGGCGTGCATATATAGTTTGCATAATATAATATTATAGTTGATTTTACTTTTAAAAAATCATCCACACGCGCTCATAGAGAGAGGTATATTATATTTCTTTATCTATATAGTAAGTTTTCTATACAACCAGTCGCGAAACAAGATTTATTTAATAGATTAAAAAAAATTAATCATCATAATATTATTTTACAATTGACGATTAATTTTGCCCAAGTATAACTGAATAAAAAAAAATTCATGTGATTAATGTTAAATTTTATATTACCTATGTGTATGTCTTTTTTCAATCATTTTACTGGATCTGGACGTAGTTTCACTTATGATGGTTTTATAATAGGTATGATAATAATAATGTATAATATGCGAATATGCGATATTTTGAAAAGTGAAAGATACGATAAATACGTTAAAGCATGTAGCTTCACACTTAAAAATTTATAAAAAATAAAAATACTAATGTTATAATGCATTATAGATTTTAATATATTTAAATGTATTATGTGTCGATATTTTCTAAAATTTTCTAAAACTGAATCGTGTACATGATATTATTAAATATTAGGTATTCCGTATATTTGTACTTGCATTAGCCATTAGATTACACAAAATAAAAAATAAATACGTGCATATGTTATGGGCAGTATGAACCTTATTAAAAAAATTAAAAATATCATTATAATATGTAATTTATTAAATATTAGAGGCAATTGAATTATTTCAAAGTTTAATAATATTATTTTAAATATTTTTGTTCCGACAAGGTTACTATTATGACATTATGAATTACACGGTACGCCTACCCCAGATTTTTTCCCAAATATCTTAAATAAATCTGCAAAAGTTATAGCAGTCGTCGGTCGGCAGTTTTATCATTTATCAACGAAATAATATGACAATTTATTAAATAGAATGTGGGAAAATAACTATTTATAAAATAATATTTCAGAATTCAGATTACATTTCGTTCATAAAATCACGTTACAACGAATACGGACAACTCGCCATCGCTAATTTATTCGTCATTCGTGATTTTTCGGTACAATTAATAATACCAGTACATATAATGGTCATTGTATAAAAGACGGCGAAACGGCGATGGCAATAATTTGTCCTATAAAATATCGATTGATTATATGTTATTTTATTTCTGTACGTGTGTCCAATATTGTAAATGTAAATAAAAACATGCTTTGCAATTCGAAATATTATAATGGTTTGACTAGTACAAACAATTTGTTTTAAATAATTTTATATTAAAATATTATATTATTATGTAATTATGATTATTATATTAAATATATCATTTTGCTATATTATAATCATAGGTAGGGAACTATTTTTCCTAAAATATAACTAATATATAATAAATTATTATAATGATATTTGTTATTTTTTTTAAAAGATTCACATTGCCCGATATTCTACATTTCCCGTAACATATATATCAATTAAACGACAAACATATACGTGTATTATAATTTCTAATATTAAATTACTCATACATGCTAATTGTAATTTTTTTTCTCTGAATAGGTATTAGATTATGTTCGTAATACGTGAAAACTATTTTTCATAATATAATATTATTCATCAAATAAATTACCTATCTGTTAACTGTATCTATTATTAAAAAAAAGTATATAGGTACTCTTAAAAGAAATTAAAATAATTATTTTACTGTATGTATACTGTATTCTATATACTCGTAGTATTAATTTAATGAATCTTAAAAAAAAAATATTTATGAAAATTTCATAATTTAATTACAATATTTAAATAAAATAAATACCTAACTTAAATAATAAACACGTGTACTTATATATAAGAAAACAAATAAAAGTTATGTAATATTAATAAATTCAGAGTATAGCTTTGATATACAATCATAATTAATTATTTTTCCTTAACATCATTAATTAAAATTTATTTCAACAGTGCCATATTTATTTTGTTTAGATATTGGTTTATCACATATACATTAAGACATACTCTTCCATGTACGATGTACATATAAAAGTAAAATATTTTGAAAATCTAAGAGTAGGTACAATTTTTTTTACAAGATTTCGAAATTTTTAATTTTCATCTTTTTAATTGTCTGAAGACAATTTTTTTAAGTAGTAAACGTGTTCAATTAGATTTAGTTGTTTACTTTATTTAGGTATTTTTTTAAATTTCCCAATAGTTTATTTTTTAGTAAAGAAAAATGATAAAAATTCACTGAAAGGAATTTAAACGATTTTTATTTTATTTATTTTATGATGACTAATGAAATATTAATCATAGAGAGATGTAAATTTGATTAAGTATTTACATACGTGATCGTGATGCAATTTTGGAACCTAATTATAATTAGTAATTATTATTATAAGAAATAATCTCTAAGAAATGTCTGGTAATTAAGATTACACATTTTATTAATTATGTCAAAATAATTGTAATCATCACTTATTTATAAATTAAACAGTACTTATTACTTACTGATTGAACTTCACTCAGAATTAATTTTTCGAATACGATTCGTGATTTATTATTACAATACTATCATGACCATTATCCTTTCCATACATAGTTGGATCCCGTCGTTTTTTTCATACGTGATTGTATTACGTAAATTAAACTTACTGCACAATATCATATGAATGGGATTTTATTTTTTCGTACTCGTAAATATTAAAATATATAATTAATATTATGTTATTTTATGTAAAAATGTAAAATTATAAACATTGAAACATGTAAGTTAATTTTTTTTTAATTCTACATGTTTTTCCCATGTGTGGAGTGTGTCTTTATAGGCGTTTTTAAATGCAACACAATAATCACGGACGAGTACAATGCCATTCTAACAAACAGAGCGATTTACGGTAAGGAGTTAGTAAACAGGTAATATTTTTTTATTGAGCAAAAAAAAAACAAATAATATTTTCAAAACACTTTTATTTCAGGTTTTTATATACAAAAATAAATAATAATAATAATATACGGAGAAAATTAATTATATAATATATATAAAAAAAAAAAAAACATCATTCCTCAGACCATGCATTATTGGAATTGGAAAAACAAATAATTTATCTATTCATTTATTTTTTAATCGAAGTCCAGGGATAAGTCAGTCTTTTAAGCCTACGTATTATTACGCGTGTTATAATTTTTTTTTTATTTTTTCATTTTAAAGTGTTCAAAATATTCGTTGTTAATGATTTCGATGAATACAAAACAAATATTATATATATATATATAATAAATATTTTAACATTATAAAACATGTTCAATTTCTGCAGTACGAGAAAAATAATATAATATAATGAAAATAATAAGTAATTAATTTTTATCGTTCAAAAATAACATTAGATTCGCCTAGTAAACATATACATATTATGTAAATATAAATCAAATGTGATTAATGAAAGATTTAAACTCAATTATTTTTCAACCACTTTGAACGTATTCGTATAATAATAGTTATATTATTATTATATAAAATAATAATAATAAAAAAAAAATTGATATATAATAATAAATACACAAACCCCATTCCACGGGGATTATGATCAGCTATAATTAATATAGATGTCCATATTCCCGATGAAACTATATGTGAACCCAGATAATAATAATAATAATAAAAATAATAATAATAATTGAGGAGGAAATGGAATTCTTAAAATTTTTTAAGAAATCTTAAAAACAGACAATAATTTAACAAAATAACTATTTTGAGATATTAAATAGTTAGAAAAAAAAAATAATAAATAATAATAATATTAATAATAATATTCTGTTTCGAACAATATACCTATCATTCTCATCGCGACCTAAGAGGTATTTGTATATATAAATGTGATATATATATATATATAATTGAATTCATCGTCTTCATACAGACACTTGCCTCCAGCGAACTGTCGTTTGAGGCCAATATGGATGCCTGATTGAGCTATGGTAAAATGTGTTGGCTTTTGGGGTTGCTGTAGTCTTGGAATGCATGTTGTTTTTTTCTAAACCTGTAATCGAAATTGAAAAAAAAAATTCGTAAGTATTTATAAACAAACACGTTAAAACTAGTATAGTATATCAGACAATTATTATTTATAGGCATCATACGTGACAATCAAAATTTTATGCTATCAATAAATGTATATATAAATTTTTTTTTTTAATTTAAATTTAAATTTCTATCGTTTAGTTATAGTATAAACCTGACATGTTAAAATGAAAAAAGCTCGTCGTGCGTATAATAATGTAACGCGTTATTCATACATTTTTATTTCATACACTTGTATTACAACAATTGCATATTACGTTCAATTCATTTTGCAATTCATTTTCGAAAAAGGTATATATATAATATTAAGATAATCTTTTCGCCGTGGAAAATAATATTTTATTTTATTATTTTTTCGGCGGACTCGCCTACGCCGACCGATTATTATTATTACTCGACCCACGGACTTCCTGCGCGAATATATACGTCTAAAACACACCTTTCGGGTCCCCACGGGTTCGACTGAATTACTGAACGTGAGATTTTTTTTCTTTCAATCGCGATTTCCCCAGGTTAAAGAACTTTATAATACGTATACAACTACAGTTTTTCGGTCCGAGAATATTAACCTACTCCTGCAGGAGAACCGCCGCAGGGTACAATAAGGCCCGATAACTTAATATTATAATAACTTCGGGATATCCTCGACATCGCGACTTTAATGGAAAACGTCGTTAGAGCTTATAAATTATTATTTTTCCGGATAGCTTTGAACGATGAATGAATTTTAGACGATACAATCGTATTCCAATACGAATTAGCAACAACCGTAACACACATTGTGTTATTATGCAATATGTTGCATTGATTTAATAGTCGGAAAACGAGACGCGAAATATAATTAGGTACAATTAATAATAATAATAATTTGGAAAACGTGTTTACCTGAATCAAACATTATTGTTGAAGTGTTTCGTTTTGGCGCTTCTGGTGTAGGTACGCTATAATAGCTGGCCGTTCAATAGAGACCAGTTGGGTCGAGTTTCGGTCCTCCTCCGCACATGATGACGATTTATTTTCGGCGTATTAGACGGAAAGTCGAATGTTGTTTGAATGTAATTTACTGGTTCGTTTTCAGTTTAACGTGTCGTGTGTGCGTCGCGTAGGTATGATATTATGTAGGTATAATTTTATAATATGATATAATTGCGTGCGCGATGACAACGAACGATCGATCAGTAAAGTCCAGTCGGATCCAAACCCATCGTTGCTTCGGTGCGGAATGGACGGCGAACGAGTAAAATTAAACAAAAAAAAAAAATTTAAATATTTGCTAGAAAAAATATATTTTTTTTTTCTATTCTAGTTCAAAAATGTTAAACACTTTTTATTTTTAATCGGCCCGGCGGTTTATATTTAATTTAAAATATTTTTTTGTTGTTGTGTTTGAATACAATATTTTTTTATAATAATAATAAATATCGATGAGGAGACGACGTGACTGGCCGCTCGTCGGTTCTGCTATTGCCACTGCTGCCGTGTCGTGTCGGACGAAAAGCCGGTCAGATACTGAATGCTGTCGAGCGCGTGCACCCCGTATTTATAATGGCCCGGTTTTTAAAAGCCCGGGAAAATACACACACATATACACACACGGGTTACTAGTAACGCGGTAGTAGTAGTAGTGACTACAAGAATATTAGTAGTAGTATTAGCAGTAGTAGTAGTAGTAGTAGTAGCAGGAGCAGCAGCAGCAGCAGCAGGAGTAGTAGTAATAATAATAATATAGTGATGATTAAATATATATATATATATATATTTATGTATTATTATCACAACTGCAGGGACGACACTAAACGGTCGGTCAAGGAACTACACACGAAAGAGGAGAAAAGAAGAGAGAAAAAAAATTATACCAAAACAACAACAACCGAACGCGACCGATAACTTGCGCCGCGTGTGTGCTTTTCAGTGTGTCGGCACCGTCGTCGTCTGTCGCCGCGCGATTCGAAAAGAAGGTGTATATAATATTATCTCTGTCGGGGAATACTATAAATGCACGCACACACACAGACGATGCGATCCGGCACTGTGAGTGGTGGAAGAACGGGGGGCGGTGGCGCTCCCACAGGGCTTTTTTACCGGAGCGCATGCGCAATGACCAGATTTTCCACCACTGCTCCGACACTGCAGCGGACACCGAGCCTCGTGTATAATATATAATAATAATAATAATATATAGGTACTTAATATAGGTAGGTTTTGGTATACGGAGTGGTCCGATTGGCAAAAATCGAAGTCCCATTAAAAAAATATTCAACTGAAAATATATACTGTTTTTTCCCCATATATAATTCGTCTCGATTTTTTATTTCGCCATTCCCTAGCACAAAAATAAATAATAAATTAAAATTGTTGATTAATAATTATTATTAATATATTATTGAAATTTGTAATATCATGTGTCTACGTTTAATATTATTTCATTGTATGCAAATTCGAAAAATTAAATTCGTTCGTATATTATACGAGCAGACGGATGAAATGAATGAAAAAACGATTAAATCGAGCAGATTATCTTTTCGCTGCAACACGAAGTCCATTAAATTGTTATGTTTTAATCTGGTCGGTATACATTTATCGCGTTTGCCATATATCACGAATTTATGTTGTCATAAATTGGTAGGTATAATAGCGAACCAATAGTTGGTAATATAAATTTTGCTATTCGCGTGAATACGTCCAAAAACGTACATGTATATTTTTAGTGATTTTTAGCAGTTCGAAAATAAAAATCAATTTTTACGACGTAAAATTACGAGTATATAATACAAATACTATACGGTTAGAAAATCGTTAAAATTTTCTATAACAATATAATATTCGCTGTCGTGTCGAATTTTCGATAGTTTTTCTCTCGTCGTTTCTATACGGATATCGAAAAACTGAAATTTTCGATATCCGTCAGATCGTTTATATACTAAATAATAATAATATTATTAGTTATATAATACTATGCAGAGCGATAAAAAAAATCATTCCGAACACTGAAACGCTCTGTATAATATATACTTTTAATATATTATTATTATTATTATTATTATTATTATATATAGCCACCGAACTCAGGCTCGCGTGAGGGGCAGAGGGGGAATAATCGAGTCAGCTGTTCGTCAGCGAAGTCGTTAACCTACGTCAACGCGGAACACTGCAACTGACCCCTTCCGTCGACGGCACTCGCTGGCACGCTCGCGCGAGATCTTCGCCGACACCGCCGTTCCATGCTCCCGATCAATGTAATATGCCATGTGCCCCGGCCCACTGACAATATAATATATTATATACAATTATAAGATAGATCATCATCTTCATCATCATTATCATCATCACCATTATTATTATTAATTATTTTTATTATGATTATTATTATTATTATTAATTATTATTATTAATTATTTTTATTATGATTATGATGATGATTATTATTATTATTATTATTATTATTATTATTATGAGATATATTACGCGCGATACCAGTTAACGGGTCATCGCGTCACGACCGCGGCGACGTAACCATAATATTATAACATATATTTATAATAATGTGCGGACGAGTAGTCTGTATATTATTTTTTTCGTTTATATATACCACAGGTCGTATAGGATATTATTAGAAAAAAATATCACAGATTATAATATATTAATATAACGTTAACGTGTAATATGACTATATTATGAGTTTGTCGAGTCTATATATTATAAATTATAACAAATAATTATACGTAGACCGCGGAGAGGTTCTATGCCTCTATTTTGGTCCTGCTATATTATAACTTATAATACATACCTATATATATATATATATATATATATAATATATAGGTACCTAATAATATTGCTGCCGGTCATACGATATCAATTATAACGGAAAAACGTGAGGTCTCTTGAAATTCGTCGATAACCGGATAGGTATATACACCAATGTCCATTAACATCTATTTGAATTTTAAATAATAATAATAATAAAAAAAAATTAATAAAACAACGGTTTCATTATTATGGAATATTCAAAATATAATATCGAGTTTTAATTTTATAACGCTGATTACTCATTATAATATACTGTATCATATCATTATATTAATATGTATATTAAAAATTAGTATATTACACTATAACATTGAAGTCGTTTCACGTTTGTTTGGTCTTAGAAGACGGTAAAAACAGCATTTTTGCGTATATTATTCGAAAAATGATTTTCAACCGATTCTGCACGAAAACGTCACTAAAATTTAACAATATCATCTGTTTTTCATTTAGACGAATTCTTTTTGACTTTAATCCTTTCACACAAATCCGCGGTTTCTTAAAAATTAAGATCCTTATAATATAATAGGGGTGTATTGTGTATAGTTGGATTTGCCAGCGATGAGTAATACCATTGATTATAATATATACAAATTGATTGTGTGTATAATCAATGGTAATACGTATAAGATATACTCGTATTCATATTCTGTATAATATTATTCATTACATGAGTATACGCATCGTAATGATAATATAATATATTATTTTATTTTAAGCGCGGGCGCGCAGCACGTGTGTGTGTGTGTGAATTGGGTTACTTGTGCAATGTTTTTTTTCTCTCTTTTTTTTCAAAATGTGTTTGATACATGTTCAGTTATTTCGTTTCGTATACACGAATACTTATTTAAAACGTCAACTTCTAAGTTGTTTGCCTTACACCGTATATACGCTATATATTATTATTATTATTATTATTATTACTGTTGAAATAATTTATATACCTACCTACGATCTGTTAACATGTTTAATGTGCCAATATGACGTCCGGAATTGCATAAGCATAACCGTTATACACGTGATAAACAATGACTAATTTTCAATATTTTCTATGACGCATAAACGTCCGAATTGTTATATGTATAAAATTGGGACAAGTCCGTTTTTATATCATTATTTTATGTATTAACAATTAACTAATAAATAATACAGAATATAATATAGATGCGTAAATATTATCTATATACGTGAAAATACAATGATATATAAGTTAATGATAATAATAGATATGGTATTGGTATATTAGGTACAATAAATAAATATATTATAAAGTATTAATATTTAATATTATAATAAATTTAAAAAAAAAAAAATGATATATACCTAATCATTATAAATTTATATATTATATTCGTGAATACGGTTTGGTCATATAATGACGATACAGGGATAGGTGTGCTTATATACTGACCACTATGTTCACCTTAAATTTAAAAACAGAGTAAATAAAAAATAATATCTTTACAAAATTAATATGCATAATATTGTATAGCGTATAGGTTATCTTACAATTTTATAAATAAAATTTATAATAGTTTTATATATATTAAAATGTCATCTACTTTAATATATATTTAAATATTAGTTTAGGTTAGGTTAATATTTAATAAATTATAATAAGTAAATGTAATTTTGTTATTATATAGTTTTTAAATTTTTCGTAAAATAATTAATATAAATGTTTATCTTATATTATATAGAATAATAAAAAAAAATTATTTCTAAATAATTTAACTAAAGAGAAAATTTACGAAAAATATTCATTGGGTTTCTTTATTAATATGTTTAAATATGTTATACTAATAACATAACTAATTAGAAGCATTTTAAATAATAGTAGGTACTATGATTGTGGTTATTATATTTTGTGTTTCCAATTCAAAATTAATTGCAGGCTAATTAGTAATTATTGATCATTTTTATAGTTATTGGCGTTACGACTTAGGTAGATACTAAATAGTAATTTTGTAAGAATATGATAAATCTTAAATATGTAGTTGAAATTAAAATTTTTCGTTTTTATTAAAAAATTAAAAATATAATTTTGTAACTTAAATTTAAACAACAAATCTATAACTATACTCGTATAACTATGTTCTATATATACTATAATATTAAAATGAATAATCTGAAAAAATTAGTTAACTCATAATAAGATCCTGTTTAAAAAGTATCATTGAATACATTATATTATATTGATTTGAATAATTTTCTAATATTAATCATGCAAATTTTCTATAGAGGATAACGTTATTTTTTCGTACCAATAGATCTTTTATATTTAGTTGAAATTATTATATAATGTACTGTTTATTCATTTTATACCTGCAGCGTATATAATTTATTAATATGCAGCTATTCGTTTTTAAGATTTCGCTAGGTATGTTTCAAGCGAATTTAAATTTTATACATAAACCACATACTCGTATGTAGCAATATATTATATATTGTACATAAATTATTAAATTCACTAAATTTTTTTAGAATTCAAATTAAATATTTTAAAACATTTTTTTATTTTTTATTATATAGGTATTTCACGATATATTAATATTTAGTACTTATGACGTAATATTATGATTTTACATGAATGAATGTAATATTTTATATAATATACATTATTAAATTATAATAATTAATTATAATTATAAATTTATATTATCTTAATAAATTCTTTAGAAAATGATAAATTTTCATAAAAATATGCAGGTACGTACATTAATGTAATAAATTATAAAATTTTTTTTTTTAATTATCAGTATCTATATCATTGTAAGAGATGTTAGAATAACGCTGAAATATTGTTTAAATAATATCATACAATTACGTATACATATTTAATTAATTGAAATTTCGATCATTTAAATTTGTACAACTGTCAACTATAGTCTATAATAATTACTTATACAAATAATATACTCGTATACATATAAATATTATATTATACAAATAATATTATTATATGGGAAAAATATTAATGCAACATGTTATTATTATTATACATTAATAATAATCAATATAATATAGTGTTTGAGAAATTATAAAATAATGTTTAAATCCTAAATTTATTTCCATATTTTTTTCTCATTATTGTCAAAATTATAATTGTATCATATTATTATATATTACAATAATACAATATAACTTTTCAAATTTCTAGATAACTGATATCTTATATATTAGTTATTTCAAAATAGTCAATCGACAATCACACAAATCATAAGTTTCTTATAATCAAAATATCATAAGTATTTATATTTATATTTACCTACGTTGTAATAATTTTTTTTATTATTTAGTATCTATGATATTATGCATTTACGTTATTTTATGGAGCCTATTACTGGGAATTATCAAGAAAACGTATGTGTTATGCAGACGAAAAAATATATGTCATCCACGCGTGTACCTAAGGCATAATATATTATATTATATTAATGTATAAATATTTAGGTATTTTTTTTTTATTAATAATATATGCAAATTTATGTAACAGACAAATTAGCGATTGTGACTATAATGCCAAGAGTGTATACATTACATACAAATACCATCACATACCCGCGCATGTGTGTATTTTTGAATCTTTTACTAGACGTAAAATTTAAAAATTTAAAAAAATTCAATGTAATTTGCATAGAAATCGCAGACCTAATTACAACAATGGTTGTATATACCATTACTTTTGTGTTTGCATAATATATATTATATTATATATGAATATATGAACAATAAATAAAAATAATTTTTTTACATCAGTCAGCAAATGATAAAAAAATATAGAGATAAAGTCATTTTGCAATAAAGTAATATTCTTATGTACCTTGATCTTAAACATAACACTATTTTCTTTACAATCATAGTACTTTGCGATTAATTATTTACGCATAATATACTAATAATTGTTAGATATTTATGAATGTATAATAAAGTATAATATGTATAGGTATAGGACATATAGGCATGATAATAAGAAAAAAAAGAAATTATTAATAGTATTTTAAATGTTTAGAATTTAAAATAATTATTACAACATATTATAGAGAACTATACTTAAGCCATATCGTATTTTTCAGAACGATAATATAAAATTTATATTAATATTTAATATTATAATAAAGAGATAATCTAAGAAGACATACAGACCATTTCTTTGATTTATATAATATATATATATTAAGTTTCCGAGAAATTAGGAAAACATAATATTATAAAATACGAGGTATAGTTTTTATTGTAAGTACAATACGCTTATACGCTATTATTACCGATAAGTCATTATATTTTATTTAATTCTAAAGACCCTAAATAAATATTATATTCCTTAAAGTATTGTCAAACTAATTTTTTATTCTTCTTTGTCGTACATGCCGCGCTCTGCGGATCACACACACACACACACTTTATATGCTTATAAAATACCTAAGCTATTTTAATATACAAAGTAATACGCGTATACAATATTATAATAATATAATAATATCTAAACTGGATTATATAATGTCATATAGAATGTTTTGAGTGAAATTTAACCATTCTTCGGATATATAACTATAACGCTTTTGATCTTCACGGGTTATACCGTCCGTACACAGACCTTTCTTCTCGTCTTCTTCTTTTTAAATTCAACAATATACAAGTCGAACGGTATTTATATTATAGGTACTCAATAAATACGTTTTATACGTATATACACAAACAATACATTATAATATAGTGTGATGACTACGTGAGAGAGCCTTTATAATATAATAGGTATATAATAATAAATTCGTATATATAAAAGACATAATATTTTATATAAAAAAATAAAAGAAATATCGAATAGTTGACGCGGTGTTATTATGTTTGATCCGGGGTTGAATTTCTCTCAAAAAGGATATTATCAAAAATGGATAGGTATTACATCTTCAATAGGAATGTAACTTATTCATTTCGGAGTAAAAATGTATTTAGAACGTTACCGCCTATGCATTTATATTATGGTACACACGTATATTTATATTTGTACGTAATATATACATATATATATGTGTGTATTTATACGTACTTATACCTATTTATTATAACTGTAGGTGATAAATCTAGACATTGTGTAGTGTGTATAGGTACTCGAATTTATTTATTATTTTTTCAAAGGGTCTCGTATTGCATACAAATATTTATAATAATAATATTACCTGTATATAAATATTTGATTTGCGCCACCATCAACCGTGTTGATTTACGATGATCCCCCAGTGTCCTTCTAATTTGTGGTCGATTCAGAAAATGTTGCACTGTCCTCGGTCCTTTTTTTTCTCCTCCACTTTCCGTTCCGGTCCTCAAATCCGTTACTTTTGTATACCTGCAGATAAACGGTACACATAAATGTACTTTTCTTCTTTCCGCCAAATCAAACGACGTAAATAATACGGCAAATGTATTGTAATATTATAATAATAATAATATAATCGAGGGCGGATATACCGATTTTTTTTCTCGTTCATTGAAATTTATGAAATTTTCTCCGTGTGTGTTTTTACTTTAGTGAAATTGACGTTTTTATGACTGTTGGATAAAATGATAATGGACCTTGTATAATATACTTTATATACGTTTAAAACCGAAAAATATATCCATTCATTTATAAGAAAATACTCATACTCTTTATTCTTTTGGATACAATTGAATTATTTTGGATCGAAACCGCATTCTATCTCTTTAAATAAATTCCGAATTATTTGAATGCGTGTACTATACACACTTAAATAATAACAAATAATATATAACGCACTATATCTGATTTTTAAAATTAAAAAATTAAAAACAAATTATCTATTTAATGATAAATACGTATTATAATAAAAATATAAGACAATAATAAAAAAAAACAACAAAATCAATGAGTTTGATGGGGTCATGCCCTGTATAAATAAAATAATCGTTGAATAACCAAAAATAAAATAAGAAATAAATAAAAAAAATCCTCATGACCATTACTTATAATGGCGTAATTGAGTTACTCAGAATTGTGGACATATATTTAAATTATTGTATATTGTGTACCCTTGAATGAAAAATTCTGGTTACTCCGCTATAATAAAATTAAATTAAAAATTCATGGTCAATATATAATATGATTTTACGGGTGTATCACCAAAAATAACATTTTACAATTACATATTGGTAGGTATATAAACATATACATATTGGTATAGGTACTAAAAACGTAACAACTATAATAATATTACGACCGACGAAACAAAATGTTATTTAAAATTTTTTAACTAACAATTATATTACGAAATTAAATTTAAACAGTATATTGAGTGTGTTAACCCCGGTGCACATTATTTAATAATTTCATATTGATAATAAAAACGATAAACTTTATGAAATATTAAAAAAAAAAAAAAAAAAACTATATAATAATGGTATATTATATAACGTGTAATATAATGTAAGTACGAATACAATTAAATATTATTATGCATGTATAATGCTGCAGTAATGCAACAGGTGTCCGGCACGGGGACCGAAGACCTATATGGATATGAAATGACAAGGTTTTTGTAATAAGGATTTTATTATTAAACATCTGTTTTAAATTACCTGTAGGTTATTAACAAATTGTATGGAGCATATTATATATTTTGATAAATATGTAATTACGAAAAAAACAAAGGAATTATTTATTATTACACGATAAAAACAATATTTACACATATATATATAATATTATATATACGAATGAAAAAAATAACTATAGTATAAAATATAAATTATATATTTTATATTTTATACACACAGGTAAATCTTTACGATCGAATGTGTTATTGCCATTACAGCATGCAACGAGTGTAATTACATTTTATAATATATATAGTAAAATCGTTTTACTGCAGTGTTTGAATGCTTGTGATCGTAATTTAAACAAATAATCAACACATCCCGCGTCCAACAGAATATTATTATACGTTAATAATAATAATAATAATTTAACGAGTTATATTTTATATTAGGTATATATTTACCTGTGCGAAAACTATTAAAAAATTATAATCAATTAAAACACCTTTACTATCTGTTATATTATGGTAAATTTTGGTTTTTCGTAATATCGTGGACGGTTATTGTAATAGGTATATTGTAATGAAAAATACAAAAGTTTTAAACTGATTATACTATTTTTCAACATGTATGCATAATAATATCTGTAGATAATACTATATTAAATAGTATTAATTTATGAATAAATACACAAGTACTCGAGAATTTCTCAGCATTTTAAATTAATTTATTATTATTTACAGTCTATAAATCTATTATATTCTATATAAGTATATAATAATATGCTTATAATTTTACTCGAGAAATAATTTACAAGGTATATGTTATATATATATATTATCACTATATAAAAATCTAATATGTTTATATTATTATTATTGTTATTATTATTATTATTATTATTATTATTATTATTATTATTATTATTATTATTATTATTATTAT